>JAQHQX010000391.1:0-13577 GCA_034694425.1 Arrhopalites sp. Gr-Col-00791
TTTACTTTGCACAATATTTGCATGTTGCAGTTGTAGATTTTATTCCATCAACAAAAATAGTTGTCTCTTCAAAATGTATCCAAACAGAGCTTCGTCTTCTTCTTCTCGGATTTGATTCAACAAGTATGAAGCTGTCATTTGAATCCATGTTTTCTGAGTCCTCTGGATTGATGATATTCATGTTTAAAACTCTACTTAGGATTGAGTTCAATAATTTAATAATTCCTACTCATTAATTCCTTCAACAACAAATAACTTGAATATTTTGCTACTCAAAACTTAGAAAAAGGAAATAATAATTATCATTATTCTGAATGTTAAAAAACGATTGTTTTTACCTTCAGCTAATTATTTGATTCCCCTTTTCAGTTTGTATACACGAATCAATTGTAAATATTCGAAGGATCAAATAAAAATTGTGAACAAAATTAAGGAAAAATAATTTTCTAAGATTGATAATTCAAAGTTTTGCAATTCGCTCTCAACCAAGGATTTTGAAGTAACCGATTTGAAGAAATAAAAAGAATGCACAACTATTTTTAATCATTTTTGTGCCAAATAAAGTCAAGTAAAATGTAACTGAGGTTGGATCATGCTCAAAATATTTGTATATGAATATCAACTACAATTTGAGGAAGTGGAGTAGAGAAACAATGTCATTTGAAGGAATGAGCTGTGAGCCGAACTGAAACGATCAGCTCTTTGAGCTGAAAATGAGCTGAACTGAAAGTGAGCTGAAAGTTTCAGCTCAGTTCGGCTCACGAACTGAAACGAACCGAACTGTTAAGAAGCCTTAATCAGCATCGCCATCTTCATCAGCCACTTCAACGATCAACTTCCACAGGGTGAGACTTGACTCATTTCAAGTGTTCTTTCTCATAGCTCTAAGGCAGGCGATCAGGTCGTTGCTTCACCTTCAAGCCGAACCAGTCACATGAAGTGAAACTCTTCGACCATTAATTTGAAGGTTGAAAGGATGCAACTATAAATTTTGTAAGCATCTCAAATGACTATAGACCCTGGTCCAATTAGTCAACTTTTATGAGGAAATTGAAATGAAGGATCTCAATTAAACGAGAAAATTTTTTGTAGCAAAAACACAAATGGTTCAGCTAGAGAATTAATCCCACCATTAATTAGACCATGAATAGTCCAAGTTGTCTGAAATTGATGAGATGCTTCCATTGACACTTGAAATAGGATGTATGTGGGATGTCATCTGAATTGATAATGGATTTATATTGAGAAATTTTTTTAATTAGAGCTGGGAATTCGAAAATGGAAGGAACTTTCAATTCAGAAATTTTATACTCGATTCTTTTTCATTGTGGCATTCATTTGCGGTATCAACTCTCTTGTGGTCTTGGCCTCTGACTCCTCACAACCTCAATTGCTCTACTCTGCCCTACCACCTGCCTACAAATCACCAACTTGGTGGTCTATCCTTTTCATCGCAGAAGCTTTTATTCTCCAGTTCGCACTTAGTTTACTAATTTTCGTATTCCTTAGTCAGCTCCTGTTTTTTCAAAATTGCATCAGGAAATGCAGAATCATTAAAAAGAGTTTGGGGTAACATTTTAACGAATAAATTTTATTCAATCAACTAAATCAGATTTACTGATTTAATTTTTGTCAATTCAGAAATACTTCACCAAGTACAATTTTTCTTGTCGTCATGGATTCTAAGGAAATTAGAAAGTTGCAATTCCTTATCCAACTGTTCAATGAAGGCAACTCTGCCCTTGTTTTTCAAGCTAAGATTTGCTGTCTGTTTGGTGGAATTGTTGGTTCCTTCATGGCCATTCAAACACTTGGATCAAATTTTGGTACATCTTTCTACTGCATCATCTGGGCTTGTTCATGTCTCAGTGCTTTTCCCACGATTTACAATCGGGCATTTCGGATTCCCTTGATGATGGATCAGTTGAAAAAGGAAATTTTGATCCCAAATCAAAAACTCGTCCAGTATTAAAAAATCCATCAAGTGGATCCTGATTGGAGTCTCCCAATTGGTCAGTGGGGACATTTGTGGTTTTTGATGTCCTCCTTCTTGACTCCATCCAATTGAACTTTTGAATGTCGATTTAACTTTAGCGATGCATATTAAAATGTTTTGTAGATGATTAGCAATATTTCTGTAACTTGTAACTTATAAATAAATTTTTAGAGGAAATGTATTTGGGACAAAAGCTTTTGTTGTTTTAATAGTTACTCACAATTGTCTTGAATGATTTCCGTTTTTTGTTCTAATGGATAAAATGGAAGTAAATCAACGGTTTTGTGATTGTGACGGTGTCATTTATTTAGATGAGTGTGAATATAAATTCACTCTAAAATCATTTGATCTTTAGCTTGGGGACCGAAAATCACACCTTCTTGCACATCATCCGAAAATCTGAATTTAGAAAATGGTTTTCTTTTTTGTTCAATGTAATTATTTTTAATTACAATTCTGTCACCATCACAGGATTCCTGTAGCTGTTGATATTCTATGAAATGTTAATATTTTTTAAATATTCTGAATTTTGAAATCATTCTGCTTGAAACATGTTTTTGAATTTATTTATGTCAAATGTAGTCAATGGTCATCTGTGGGTACTTTCAGTTCTTAAAAATTGTTGAAGGCATTAATTTTAATTTCCAAAGTACTTTGGAATATATTTTAGATATAACCTGGCCAGACACAAAAATCAGAAAAAATTAAGCATAATAGAGAAGAATACTTTGCATAAAGTTGCTATATCATCTGTTCTAATATATTCAATTGTTTGACCTACAGAGGTCATTAAAGTTTTCAAATGACCATAGCTGTGGTCATTTGAAAACTTTGGAGGTCAACAGGTCAAATATTTCAAAATTTAGTACAAAAGGCAACTTTGTTCATAATATTCTCTTCTATCATTGTGAAGTTTTTCAGGTTTTCGCGACTGAAGGTATCAGCAGGACAAATCAATCCGCAAAGTGGAGGTCACAAAATTAATTTTTTCCAGCTGTGGACATGTTAGGGAAGTTACTGACTATCATCTGAGCAGAGTATGACAAGTGGGTTTTATTGGCCCGAGTCGGGGAAAATCCAAATGTAATGCGGTTCCCGTGTCAATTTTCCTCAAAAAATCCACTTGGGCCGGGTCTATTACGACCGACCCGGGTTTTGCCATACCCTTCAACTGAGGCACATTAGTTCGAAACAGTAGTTGTTGGACAATTTCCTACCAAACCAAGTCCAGTAGGCTGTCGGATTTTGTTTTATGACAACCTTAATCCGATTTTTACACCATGTGGACGACCTTGGAGCCGTTTCTGCAATAACAATTCACGTACCTCATGATAAAGAGTAGAAAGTATGAATGACCAAAAGGAATGTGGTGGACTACAGGGTGTCCGTAAAGTTTCGAAACACTTTGACGCGCACGCGGTCACGCTTAATTACTCCGTCCCTAGTCACTGCAGATTCATATAATTGGGTACACAATGAGGTCAAAGGTCAAGGTACATTGTGTACATGTCAAATTGCATATATACTAGCTATTGAAAAAATGGCACGGTAATTCTCAACTCGGTCCAAAATTTTTAGTGGTCCGAAACAACGTGAAAAAATTATAGAAGATGGGGTCACAATGTGACAAAACCAGGTCAGGAAGACTCGTAATACTCAATGCTACAAGAAAACACCAAAAAAGGTTCAAGGTTTAAGGAAAATTTTTAAGTTCTGGTCGAGAAACTACAAGCGCACTAAATTTGGCAATTCGCTCCAATAGAAAGAGCAGCAAAATCAATACCAATAGTTTGTAAAATTATTTCAAAACAACTTCATGAGAAGGAAATCTCTGCAGGAGACCAATGGAACCAATTTTGGGTCAAAATAATTTCGAAAACTGAAAAAAAATTTATGATTTTGTCAAAAAACAAGGTTTTTTGACGTCTCGCTGTCGACTGGTCAGGGGCAGGCCAATAATTTTTTTTATTCATGAAAGTTAGGTCCATCTTGAAGACCAGAGTCCTACCCAAAATAATTGATACAAAACATAAGGTAGAAAGACCGTCCTAGCTAAATAAACACATTAACATCATGTGATGATTATGGTTCGAGGTTCGTTTTTTTCGAGGGCTGTTTTGGGACTACTCTTAACCTTTGACAATTAACTTATCGATGCGGTCAACAGTCAACAAAATATACTTTTGTGGCACTTCAAGGGCATAGTTCAGGGCAACTTTTCATCAAAAAACAAAATCGTTTTAATGTAAAGTACAGAGGGTGGAGACCAAATGGGCTCATAAATTGAAATTTTAAAAGACCATTTTTAAAATATCTGAGGATATGGGGTTTGGCCTGGAAAAGTTCCGGACTTGAGTCCAATCGAGACGTTATGAGCCATGTGTTCATATTAAGCATAAAAAAGACCCAATTCCGAGGACAGAACAAAAGTTATTGGCCATTTTCAAGAAAAAAACTAAATCACGTTCTGACGACCTTATGCTTAACTTGACCTCTAGTGTCAACAAGAGGTTCCAACAAATTGTGACTACTGGTGGTGGACACACCAGTCACTAAGGTATATGTGTACCAACAAAACTTTTTTCTGAAAGCATTTGTCTTGATACAATTTTAGTTGAAAGACGTGTCTGCAAAAGGTGTTTCAAAACTTTACGGACACCCTGTAGATACTTAGCTGTTGTAAACATCAGGTATTAAATACAGAAGAATCAGTTTGGGGTTCATAAAATAAAATTTAGCATGACCAAATAGTTCTTGTTTGATTGGAATTAATTTAAAATTATTCCCAATTTGATCATCTACATCATAGCGATCTTCACACATGTACTTGGGACACTACCAAATAGTGTCCAAGAAGTTCCAACATATTCACTCAATTCCTTAACGTTTATTTCAGAACCAACTTGCTGTTGCCGTACAGCATCGATTTTGGAAGACCTTAAAATTACGATGGTTTTATACCTTCCTGAATCATCAGTTTAATTCTGGGAATTCTCGATGATAATAGACGTATTTTGTCATTATTTTGTTACAACAAATAATTACAGGACAGTTGGTTTGTGTAGAGTGAACAATTAGGAAATGGATCAATTAAATTAAATGTTTACTTATTGGGTGTGAATGCAATTGTTAAAATTAATTCTAAATTTAATTCGTAATAAAATTTTAATTGTAAAAACGTAAATTTAATTCAAAGTCGTCAAAGTTGTGTGAGAAGCGACAAAATATTTGGATTTCTAAGCGTAGGCCAACTTAGTCGGCCATCATTTTGTTGGTCATGTTGACATTTTCTGCTTGTAGACAATAAAATGTGCACATTAAAAAAACTCAATACAGAAATACAGACTGATCATCAATTAATTAGAATTTAAAAAATCTTCATATGAAACCGCATCAACCGCAACAAAAAGCCTTAATCAAAGGTCCGCGAGAGACGGGACACAGTTTGCACTGCCCAGACCCAAGTTTTCAAAGGAAATGCCTTCGCACTTTTTGCAGATTTAACCCTTAAGCCGCGAAAAATATGCACTACTCGAAGTCGCATCTGATTCCACGTATTTTTCACCATCTCCAAAACCCTTGAACAAAGAACTTTCCACTTGATCTGAAAGAGGAATTCCATCAAGAAAAGAAATAAAGCCACTGAGTTAGCCAGAGCAGATAACTCGAAGATCAAGTGAATATCCGATGACACAAGTCCAAGTGGTCTTTCCTCGTCCACAGTTTCGATTAAATCTACTAACGTCGAGTTTTTAACTGATGTCCCCTCATTTCGAATCTCTTCCCACTTACTCCAATAATTATAAATTCCAGAGGTCGTCAATATCTTCATTCTCTCGGGAACCAACTGCCCGATGGGTTTAGAAAACATCAACTCCAAGGACGATGTTGAAATGGGAGAATAGGTGAAGGATTGGACAGTCTTCAAATAATTCTCTTTGATATTCCCATTATGAGCAAATCTCAACTTGGGATTTCTACTCATCGCGATCTTGAACATGTTCCAAGTTGTGTGGAAATGCTTGGCCTCCACAACTATAAGAGTTTTGGATTTATCGAATAAATTTCCAATGAGATTTTGTTTAGAATTACCCATCTGTTGAGCACAAATTGATTTGATCTTGTTGAGTACTCGAAACCAATCAACATATTTTTGACAGTCTGCACTTCGGGCGAAGGGAGACTTGTCAAAAGGTAGATCACATCGACTATCACATTCAAGCATTGTGAAGTCACGATACCAACATTTTAACAACTGAAAATCTCGCAACAAATTTAATTTGTTTAATAATTCTGAGTCTGAAAAACCTGCTAAATCCCTTAAACTACGTAGTTGATTCATGCTAATTTTTTGAAATGGAAAGTTCTCAGGAAGTGTCAATTCAAATTCAGGACAAGTTGGCTGAATGGAATAGACAACAAAGTCACTTGTAGTCCAATTGAACTGTTCGATGCTGGTCCAGTTTGTCCGAAATGGGAAGGGAGACAAGTAGTTGGCCTGCATGATGGATTTATACCAATTTGTGAGGAGGAGTCCCACCAGGATCCACATCCCAAAAATAAATCCATAAACCTTCATCCAACCTTTGCTCTTGGCAACCTTTTGATACTTTTCAATTGAGTTCCGAATAAATTCATCGTAATTTGGCTGCTCTATGAGAATCCTCCAAATGGAATTCACACCAGACAATGACATTTCTCCAACAATTTTCAACACCAACTTCAACCCCCATCGCAATTTCCCGTCATTCTCTTTACTGCACATGATGAAGAAAATGGACATAAAAAATGAGGTAGCTGCAATTTGTGTTGTGAGGATGATCCAAACTGGGATTTGAAATGGCTGCAAATAAACAGCAAATGACTCCCTGAGTGTTTGAACGCTGTCGGCTGTGATGAACTTAAAACTCTCAACCGATCCAACTACGCACCTATCCATCACCATGGCGCCAGTTATGACTTCAGAAAGATCGTCTCCGTTGGGCAGCCAAAATTTCAAATGAAATCTCACAAATCTATAATCCGTGACATTAGTAAAGATTGTCGTACAATTGAGAGCAGAAGAAATGAAAGAAAGACTTGCAAATGTCAGTGAAATGGGGTGGTGTCTACTTGCGGGTGATTCCGATCCCAACACGAAACCCTCCTGTAGTCGAATTGAAATATCATCGTAATCACGCTGATCATTTTCATTTATTGTAGGTGAAACAGGTTCCCAATCCATGATGCGACCATTTTCTGTGATATTTCTGTGACATTCCAGAATTTCTCTTAAGCAGCCCTCATTCAGTGGACCCTTATTGACAACAGGTATCGTCGTGTGTTCTCCGGGACATTCAAACGTTTTGTTAATGACAGAAATGCCTCCGCGAAACCAGTTGAGAAAACACATAACCTCTTTATTGCCTTTCCCTTTGGAAACTCTGGTTTCAAACAAATCCATCAGAATCTTTGGAACAGTTGGGTTAACATTAAATTCTACTAGAGGCTCTAGATAATTTTCGACCAGTGCCAGCGCCAATTCATACCTTTTCACCACATGTTTGCGAATATACATATTCCCTATGGTCTGCACCAGTGATTCTTCATGGAGATCATAATCACGTTTCCTTCTCCATTCCGTAGTAGGTGACTGGTATATGAGGATGTGGCATCTCACGTTTTTCATGTCAGAGAAAGCTTTTCGAAAATGACCTCCTCTTGAATCGAGTGAATCTATCTCGTAGGTTAGATTCTCATGCAAAATGGTGTAGAGGATGAGGGAGTGGGTGGTTTTGAATGGACGACCATCTCCATCATCTCCAAGATCCAATTGTGACTCATGGAGCACCAAGAGGAAACAGAGTCTGTCGTCACCCAGAACTTTATTTAATTTTATGACGGCTCTTTGGGTTGATAATTTGATCCCATAATTTTCTTGTATTTCAATTGTGATTAACGTGAAGACAAGAAATACAATTACTCGGCCCAACATATTGTGATTCTGTATCTGAGTGGTCGTTTGAATTTGTAATTGAATCGTTTCTTCAAATCAGACCTTTTTTGCTTTGAAATTTGTTATTTGCACTTTGTCTTTTTGATTTTAAAGTGATTTTGATTTAGCCAAAATGCAGTCAAATTGAAGGAGAGACGGATAGGCACGACATTTTGATTGTCTAAAATATTCTTGTAAGGATATTTCATAATTCCGAGCCTTGAAATCCAGTGGGTACAAGATCCTTTTGTTGGAGTTGAGAGATGGAGAAGAATGAAATAAAAGTTGGGTTGTCCACTCTTTCTTTCCTTCAACTAGTCGGATCGATGGAGACGAAGGCCAACCACAAGCACAAAAGGACAAAAGGATGTTCTTTCCACACAAGTCCAGTTGTGAACTACCGATTGGTTCTGTTCTCACTTTTCAGTTTATTTTATTGTTCAGACCCATATTAATGTGGAGTGTCTCCAACTGTTTCCACTCAGAACTTGACGGGCTTCAACGAATTGTCAGTATGTGACGAATATTCATCAAGGACGTGTCAATTGCCAAATGTATAATATTACGCTCATCAAAATCTATGAGAAGTCAGGCTTGAAAGAAGTCCTTAGGAAAATCAACGTGTACTCCATTTTTCTTCATCCTGTACAGTATTGGGTCCACGTCCAGTGTCCACTTTCTCTCTGTCCTTCAGCAAATCGGATCGATGGAGACGATGGCCAACCACAAAGGCAAAAGAACAAGAAGATTTTTTTCTCTACACGCAAGTCGAGTTGTGAGCCACCGTTGGTGCAGCTAAAACGTTTCACGTATTTGATTGTTCAAGGGAATATGAAAGTGGGGTGGTGCTTCCAATTGACTGGCATCAATTAAATTACCGAGTTAAAAATTGTTGGAATTGTGTTCTACTAAAAATAGTAATAAGTTAAGTTTAAAAAGAAATTTAAAGGAACAAGTTGAAAAGATTTTCTTTGGGTTTTATTTGAGAACTAAAGTAGAATTTACCACTCTTAAATGAATGGAATGTAAAAAGTTAATAATTTTAAACAATTTTCAAAAGAATAAAAGTTAAGGCAATTTCAAGATTCCGCTACAGTTACCCATCACATGTTGAGATACCTATTCGTCCTTGCTCTAATCATTCCTCACTAGAAATTTTTATTTTGCCAAGAAATTTTTTTGAGCCAAAAAGTTTTCTTCGGCGTCAAAACCTATTTTTTGTCAAAATGGTTTTTACGTCAAATTATTTTTTATGGGAAAGGAGGTGGCCGACAACGGGGGTATCCTCCCATGTTAAAAAAATTCGTCGACAGCCTCCTCTGTTTTTTGATATTTTCTTCCCACAGACCCATCTCACTTGGATCCTGAGTATCAGGGATTTGTAACTTGTCTTGAAATATCAAAATTCTATCTTGAAAGATGGAAAAGTTTTTAAATAGCTCAAAATGGTCATTTAATTGGAAAAGCAACTCGAAAATTGGTCTATCATGTGACCTGTTGGGTTTGTTTTCCATTACAAATCCCTGATACTCAAGATCCAAGTGAGATGGGTCTGTGGGAAGAAAATATCTAAAAATGGAGGAGGCTGTCGACAGATTTTTTTAACAAAGGCAGGCGGGGTGGGGTACCCCGCACTTGCGGAACCCCTCATTTGTTGGAAAATAAAATAACAATGTTTATTAAAATACAACTTCAAGCAATTAATTCTAGCATTTTCCAATGCAGGAAATGCGGCTGCTGTGGTGACTGTTCAAATGACTGAACGTGATTGACATCCAATGAAATGCCATTAATTGGCACTTTGATCATCCCCATGATCCACTTTTTAACTAGAGGGAGCAGCAGAGGAGATTGATTTGTGGTCAATAGAAGTTGATGTTTGATATCCTCGATTTCGTTGGGAATCCGATGGGCCTTGTCGAAGATTATGCTGAAGTTGAGGATGTAACACGTTGCATTGGCAAAGTTGGCCACCGCCAGAGGGACATTTGTAGAGAAGTGGCGGATGGCTGAGAATCCACAAATAATCCCAACAGTCACATTAGCCTGTTTGTGCACAAAGACAATTGTAGCACAATTTTTGTTCAGCAGCTTCGTTTGGACAACTCGACAGTTTAAAATTCGCACCACTTTCAATATCATTTCAGCATCTGGAGACATTTTTAAGTTTCTGAAAATAATTCATAAAAATTGAAAATCAGGAAATTCTATCAGAATGAAAAAGTTTGGCTGTTCAGTTGATGGTCGTATAGAAGTTCAACTTACGTGAACCAACTTTTGAGTTGCTTGGCAACCAGATCGCATTTGAGATAGTAGAGAGAGATGAAGATGGCAAAGAAAAACCACACTCCAGCGAAGAATGCAAAGGACAGACATTGCAGTACCCACAGGGTCCAGAAGATGGCATCAGTTTGATAGATTTGGGGTATCATCGTGAAGATGAGTTGAGGTCTCGTCTTGTCCACGGATAGAAGCTGCCAGGTTGGGAGGATACACAGTAGAATCGTTGATTCAGTGCGTGACCATGTCGTGAACTCTTGTGTCGAGTATTCCCTCCAGTGACGTCTTTTGGGCCTGATCGTTACTGAAAGTCGCTCTAGGACGAAATAGGAAAGTAAAAAGTAATGAAACAGTTTGATCATACCCAGGGCATATTTTAAGGCTTAACTGTGTACAATTTAGTTGTACCGTGCCCTTTTCTGTGTACGCAGCCCTTCTAAATTGTACCCAGTAATTTCACAGATTTCTCCATTAGATGCCCTATACTCAATAATTTGTGCCCTTTTTCGTTTTTGAATAAAAAATTTGGAGTGGGTAGTTTTTCATAAAAATTTTTACCTTTTATGGAATTTTGTACCTAGTCATTTTGTCTTAAAACATGCTCTGATCATACCTGTCGTGAAGATTAAAGAGCCCATCGACTCAACCGAGTTCAATAAAACTAAAATTGGCTTTTATTCAAAAATATAAAATGGGATTACTAGTGACTTGGTGAGGATACCCCTGGTTCAGTGTACGCCGTTGACAATGAGCAACTCGAAATTCAAAACTGGCATCTCAAATCCATCATGAGATTTGAAGTGTTTGAATCAGCTCTAAATATTCTGGATGCTTACATTTACAGTGGCCTTTGTGACCAGAGACATTTCACCTCTTGGTACTTTTCTAACCTTTTGCCAAATCCTGTTCAACTTCCGCTTGAGATTCCTCATTCAGTTGTTCCAACTCTGAAACATCATTTTCGAAGTGATTATTGAAGTTGACAATCGTCCCGGTGAACAAATCGAGAAAGAGTTTGTAAGATATCCACTCATTTATGATCATTGTCGCGATGAAAGCCAAATGCATCGGGAGATGATATTCGGATAGGCCCCCAGGTACCACCAGAATACTATAAGCAAATTTGACGACGATATAAAAGAAGTCGAATGTCGTCAACGTGAAAAATAGTCGCCACATTTGTAGTCGTCCACCTCGAGCTTTTGAAATGATTCCGCTCTCCACATCAATTTCAATTGGGAGGAAATTCAAAAAGGATAGAAATTTCAGGGCTGGGAAATTTGTCCGATTTTCTTCTATTGTCAACATTTTGGAACAACTTTGTACAAACAATATTCAATTTCTAATTCAGTTGGAAATTGCGTCAGAGTTCAGGGTTTGCTAATCGTTTCAGATGAACAGATTTAATTCTGACAAAAGTAAAATGTATTGAAGACAGTTAAATAATTTCAAACGTTTCACTTCGAACAAAAACTTCTGAATATTTCGTGGGTTGAGTTTTCCGTGGGTTGACTTTTCCGAATACCATCGGGAAGAGTGTGCGACGTCACTATTAAATAATTTTCGTACAAGAAAGTATTGTAAGAATTTAAACTCCAGAATAGTTCAAATTCGAATATGTGTATATTTAGACAATGGTATTCGAGCTTATTCAACTTTAAACAACGACTGTTCGTAAAATATTTTTTATATTTCTGGATAATAAATATTCTTTTAACTATGAGCATCCCAGAACCAACAAAAGTTATTCTGCTGGACAAAGCTAAATCAGTTTAACTAAACTTTGTTCACATCGTCAAGAATTTCAATATCGAAATAGTTGAGAGACAACTTTAAATGTCTTTGAAACCCTCAATTAAACCGAATTTTTTCCTCAGTTGTCGATTTCAACACATTTCATTTTCATTAGCAGACAAAACTTCAATTTCCAGTTGAAAGTCGTCTAAGCGTATGAAAAAGACTCGTGAAAATGTTAAAATTCAGAATCTGTAATTATTGTGGGAATATATCGGACATTTTTTGTTTTTGAAATAACACCCCAGAAGGATTCAGTTACATCTACCAGCATGACAGGTTGTCAGGTATTAATTACAACAACTTCGCTGTATGCTGTTTTAGCAAGTTGACCACATTTCTTGTTCAAAAGAAATGGCATGAAAAAAGTCTAGATGTGATGTTCTTCCTTTGACTTTGACCTAGACAGTTCTTGATGAATATTTTATTGAGCAAACAGTGTCAAACTCTGTTAGTTAAAAAGGGTTCAAAGATATTTTCATGAGAAACAGGCCCGCTGGAATCCCCTCCCAATTCAATTGCAAACTCAAGTTGAAAAAACAAAACTTGGACAAATGGACACGAACGGTGAGGTTTGAGGTTCAGGAAGGTAGTGCAGCTGCATTAAAAAATCTACGTGGATCGCCACTGAACGATCATGAATCATGATTATATCATTTACTCGTTCAATTCAAATCACCGTATCTTTTAAGGCTTAGCTGGGTCCAATTTAGTTTGTCATAGAGGCAGTAAATTCTCTTGCATCTCTTGGTCATAATTAGAAGGACAACTAAACTACGTACAATCAAATTTTTCTACATTGTAGTTTTTTCAATCAAACGGACCTTTCAACTTGGAAGTGGATTCTAGTAGAGCTTCTTTTCCATTAAAATATTTGAATACTGTTAGCAGAATAGCAGAATTGGACATTATTTCCTCAGTAAAATAGTCATGAGTAAAAATCAAAAGAGTAATGACAACATCACAACTGGAATTTGTATATCACTCATAACGTCCAATAACAATTACTGTAAGAATGGACAAACATTGGTTGTGCATACTACAGTTTGCAGTTGTTCTAATTAACTCCGCCAATCTGCTACACTCAATCACAAAAGTGATGGCTAAGAATTTTTGATCACACGTTTCATGTTGTAACTCGGGAACGACATAACATTAACTCATGGTTTTTTCACTGATGATGGCAAAACTGCTGTTCTGCCCAGTAGTTTTCGTAAATGAACTGAAAACTGCGTAGTTAAAGCGCCAGAACTCAAATTCTAAAAGCATACCATTTTTTAAGTCGCAAAATTTATTGGTATAACTTTTATCAATTTCTTTGCTGCACAATGGACCCTGTGTAAGTGTTAATTATAATTTTTTTTAAACTTTTACAATTTCTCGATGACAATAAATTATAGACATATTTTGTCATTATTTTGTAGCAATTAATTACAGGACAGTTGGTTTGTGTAGAGTGAACAATTAGGAAATGGATCAATTAAATTAAATGTTTACTTATTGGGTGTGAATGCAATTGTTAAAATTAATTCT
>JAQHQX010000392.1:0-13573 GCA_034694425.1 Arrhopalites sp. Gr-Col-00791
TGAACAAAATTTCCATTGTCACACGCAATTCCTAAAGTACCACATAACCGTGATCCCCCTTTTCAACTGTGGGTGCAAAATTGGTCAACTTTTTGGCAATGGCTGACGTTTAAGGAAAAGAGTTTGGGGCAAGTCGAGTGATGACTCCATTTTTTAGAAAAGCATTTGTACCATTTCTGACTCTAGAAACACCAGAGAATTTGTTTTAGCCAATCCGCGAATACTATAAAATAATGGATGATGAGAGATAGGACTTTTGTCCTTTTCAAATATCCGATTGTGAATATCCCAATTTATTCGGCAACGTTTCTACGAGCACACAATACACACAATATTTTGGTAGTTTTAATTTTTTTTTTAAAATATTTTACCAAAGTTTTTCAAGTGTAGAATTTGTTATCGTTATTTGACATACAAATGAATAAAACGCACGAAACGACTGATAATATCGATGAGTATCGTTGGGATATGAATACAAAAGTACTGGGCCGATTTTTCTGGGCAAAGAATGAACGAGGAAGCATTACAGAAAATTATTTGAAATCGATTGAAATGGAATCACGCGATCGTGCTTCTATTTCAATGGAGCTTGACAGATGAATGCGATGCCAAATTAAAATTTGAATGTGCCAGTTGAATTGAGTAGAATTTTAGGGAAAATGAAAAATAGAATGAAAGAAATTAATGAATACTTTGAAAAATCATGTAAACTATAATTAATTTGGAAAGCGTAATTTTTGTCGGGTCCTCAAAATGCTGCGACAATTTGGATCTAAATTTTTCTAGTCGACTAGCAAAATTTCAATATTTCATCATATTTTTTTCTCTGATCAACTTTTTTTTGTCTCCCGATGAAAATAATTTGTTTTGGATGCCATAAAATTGAATTTGGTTACCGATAACCGATCCCACTTTTTCAATTACACAACACAATCAAATTCATCAAAAATTCATTAATTGTGTATCGATCTTGAGCCATGTGACCTGAGGCCACAAATCCCAAACTGAAGTGATTATCGAGTTAATTTGTAGTGTGAAAGAAAATTATTGAATCTTTTACCAACTTTCATTTTTATTCCAACTTGAGTTTAAAAAAATGTGATTTTTCAACTCGGCGTCAAACGTCCTCTAAGCTGGTGAAGTTGAGATTTTTTAATGAAAACCCCATTTAACGTTCTGCTGCTAGATGAGCTTTGTAATATTTGATCCAGTTTCAACCAGTTCCAATGAGACTCAAGAGAGCTTTTTGATAGTCGCCAGAGGTCTCTGCTTCAATTGCACTCTGAAGAGTTTTTCCATACAATTTTTTGAACTCCCGTTTAATCCCCTCTAGGTCCAACTCGGATCTCGATACGATGATTCGAATCAAACTCTTATCACTTGTTCCCATTCCTTTCATGGTCTGCTCGAGTTGTTCAGCAAAATACAAATTTTGATTGTTGGCACATTTTACTAGAAATTTTCAAATATTCCAATTAATTTCTCAAAATTTGCTTTAATTGTGATACAAAATTCT
This sequence comes from Arrhopalites sp. Gr-Col-00791, assembly GCA_034694425.1. Taxonomy (NCBI): domain Eukaryota; kingdom Metazoa; phylum Arthropoda; class Collembola; order Symphypleona; family Arrhopalitidae; genus Arrhopalites; species Arrhopalites sp. Gr-Col-00791. The sequence continues at coordinate 1,517 of JAQHQX010000392.1, forward strand.
TGGGGAGGAGATTCCATTACAAATTGTCAAGATGGCTTCGAGAAGGTCTCCAGAAAATTCTTTTTTGACAGCATCCTCTAGAGAAATTTCGTGAGACTTTTGATATTCCTCCATGATTGATTTAATTTGTTGAAAGGATTCTCGCGCTAAATTCAAATTTTAAAATTAAACTTTCTATTGGGCTAATGGCTCATTTAGTTGAGAATTTAATAAAATATTTTACAGAGGATCAGAAGGAAAGTTTCTTCATCTGTTCCCAGTTTTCCTTCACCTGCCTCATAGAGGCGTTCTGCGAGGTCTTTAGTTTTTGTTGGGTCTGCTCCACCTTCATCTCGGGAATTCTATCAAAATGGGAATGTTAATTGTGGATTTTGTAAAACCTTTTCGCAAATTAATTGTGGGTTTCTTGGAGTACCGTCAAAAGGAGTCGTAGGAGTCTCTTGTAGTCACCCGACACTTCATTTTGAATTGCAGAGTCCAAGGAATCTCCAAATGTTTCCTGGTAGACAGTTGCCACTTTGGTCAGGTCGGATGTTGAGTGAGTGCAGAGAATCTGAAGTGGTCAACGTAATTAATCTTAAGATTAATTAAGTTAAATTTAATTAATTCAAGTTAACATTGATACAAACCTCAGTTAAGACATTTTCTTTGGTACCGAGTCCCTTCATGGCCCTTTGTAATTCGTTGGCTAGTAGTGAGGTGGGAGTTTCCATAAGGGCTAACATCAAAGTTTGAAAATCTCCGCTCAATTCGGACTGCAATTTTGCTTTGAGGTCCTCAAGAGAAAAGATTCATTTTGAAATATTGAATTAAAAAGTTTTGAAAATCGAAGGAGTGAGAAACTTAAATAATGGTAAATTTTGCAAATTAAAATTTAATATTTAAAAATTATTGAAGAAAAAGAATATTGAATTGACGACTGGAAAAATAGAGGAGATACACAAATTGAAAAAATGAGAATTTGTAGTAGTTTTGTACCCGGTCAAATTCTTTTGTGAAAGCAGTTGAAATTTGTTGACGTTGTTCATTAGACCTCCTAGTCAAAATATTGATGATTGTATTTTCATCTGAAATCAAAATTTAAAAAAATTAGAATTGCAATTTTTAATTTGAATTTCAATATTTTATTACGCACTCGTCCCCATTCCCGTCATCGCCTTCCTCAACGCTTTCGCATCATCAATCGCTACAAAATTGTCTGTAGGGACCACGGTTGGTTCCTACAAATTTTAATTATAATTTAATTACTCAACTCAAATTACAATGCAATTATTTACCTGCTTTGTGCAGTGATTTTAAAAACATTAAAATATTCATCTCCAAGTAAATTGAAAATTGCTCACCAAATTAAAGCAGGACATTTCAAAGTGAAGTCGAAAACTTGAATTGAAGGAAGCACACTTCACATCCAATAAAATCGGATCTGCTAATGACAATCCCAATTATTAAAATTTAAAATTCAAAATATAATTTTCTATATTGAACAATAATTACAATAATTGTTTAATTGTACTCACTCCAATTAATTAATTATGAAGAGTAGAATTAAAGTTGTCTTGTGATTAGCGACAGGCAGTTTGAAAATGAGGAGAGTGGAGTCATGTGAGAAACTGACCTTGCAAATTGAACTATGGGAATGCTTCAAGTGCCAGAGGGCAAGTGGAAATGTATGACGAAAAATTCCATATATGAAACTAGTTATGATGTCATCATGACTACAACTTGACTAGAAGCTTAATCCATTTACATGCTTGCCCTTTGTAGAGGTGTAGAGTGCACGTCGAGTTTGTCATATTGCCCCCATTGTATTGTATGTATTATATTGTATTTTTGAGATTCTGTTGTCATGCTTATACCTGACCATAGCAAAGCTGATAGTAGATGGTAAAAATTCACCAAAAGAAAAATATTTTACCCAGGGATAGGAGTACAAGTTTCAACGAAAATTTTAAGCGTCATTTGTTTCTCGTTGATTTTAAAAGTGAAATGGCCAATTGTGCAACTTTAACGCTATTTTGTGTACTACCGACTGTACTAAATTCTAGTTTTCATGTCATCAACATTTTAGCATTCCAACTTTTGACATATAAATTATACAGATAACTATCTTATCTTAATCCACATTCATCTTGCCCACGTGAACAAGACTCAAGAAAACTTTTACTTATTGAAGCTTGGCCTGACCGGTGTACGGAAAGTTCAACATGAGAAACTTCATCACAGGGAAATTTCCACTTCGGAAGATTCCACCCGTTCCCGACGTGGACTGATTGACAGATTATGTCAATGGAGTTTTGTGCAGACTTCGTGAAGTCTTCGACTCTCATCCATTTTCACTCCTATTCCTAAATTTCGACTGGGATTGTGACAGAGAATAGTGCAACTGTTCATGAATTAATTTTGATATAATGTGTGTTAAATTATGATTTCATAAACCTCCAAATTGAATTTTTGTGAAAATTTCCAAGGATTCGACAATTAAATAGTTTTGAATTTCAGTTTGTGATTGGATATTCATTTCTTAAAATATCATGAAATAAACTAGAGTTTTTGACTCAATATAACGAAATGTTGATGAAACGTCATGTTCGATCTAAATGTAACACAATTTAACTGACAACCTGATACTAAAATCAGTTTAAAATCTTTAATAGGTCTAACGATCATAAGAATCTCTACTGGAAATGCTGGTAACCTTATGAGGTATTTACACCTCATTCAAGTTATGGATGTCAGCGCTGTCTGACTGACTGACAGCAATTCATGTGGTATTTAATAAAGTAGAATAATGGAATGTAAAACAATCGCGAGTATCAGTCCATCTGAAGTGCAGAGGCACAAAGCACATGACGACGCAAACTACAAAAAAAACTTTTAAATTCCAAAACGTCTGGAAGAGTATTTACTAACTGAAAACTACTAGAAAACAGAGTGACTGCATGACCATCAGAAGAATTCCAGTTCATCTTCATCGATACTCATTTCTTTTCTAATGTTTGACATTTAATATTTACTTAGTCTAATTTGAGGGTGCTGACGTCAAAATGGTGTAGTCAATTCAGATACCATAAAGTTTTTACTTTTTAAAAATAACGAAAATTATTTTATTTTTCATTAAATTTCATGTCAGACCCTGTCATGTCATGTCATTATTTTTAACTCATTCTCCGCTCACTTTCCTAAAATGCGAGACCACTTACGTCTACTTACATCATAAATAAATTTATTTGAATCTTTCATGTTAGAATTATTTTAAAAGTAATATTTAATATTTACTACAAGACGACCAAATACAATTAAATTATTTTTCATCTGTAATAGAGGGTGTCCGTTTATCGAATAATTTTTGGACTACGGCTTCAAGTTGATTCACGTGGGTGCTTCTCGACCTTTTTGACCATCTGAACTTCCGCGAAATACACAAGAACAGTCTCTCACCCACAAAAAGAATGATGGTGACCGATATCCCAAAAATATATCCAATGAACAAAATTTTGTGAACGGAATTTTGGAGTGTGGGCAATTGTTCGATTGTCCACTCGGAGATTGTATCTCGTGCAAATAATTCCCAGAGACGCTGATCACAAGGAAAATTAAATCGTCTACAAAAATCGCTCCAACGGATAGTAGTACCCACATCGCGTAAATGTTTGTAGAGTCCAGAAGAATAAAATTTTCGAAAGGCCATGAGAATCAGATCCACATTCGGGGGAGACAACCCGACCATGACTGATGAAGTCCAAATTTTGTTTTCCAGCAAACTCAAATGAATTCGGATTACAACTGGCCAAACAATTTTGTACGTTTTACTATCCTCGGATTCAACCAGAAAAGCCATCTCCTCTTTTCTGGTATCGTTTCGAATCCAGTTTTGCAATATTCGAGTCACAATGTTTTGGCGAACTTTGTTCTTGTCGTCACGGACGACTAGCTTCAACTGTGCCCTCGTGGCCGAATCAGTAGGATGAAATTTATAATTTGATTGAATCAAGTCCTCCAACTCAAGTTTTACTTCCCTCACAGATGGAACGATTTGATTGGTCTTGAAAGCACACAAGTAAAACCTCTTGATGAGAAACACGAACATCATCCATGACAAAAAGTACCACCGACATTTGACTCCACCGGGAATTTTAGTGCGCGCAAAAAATGGTCGAATAAGCAGAACAAACGATGTCCCCCAACTTAATTTGAATCCAATTAAATTCAGCACCAAGGAAAAGATTGTGGAGAGGGACAGGAGGATCCAAATCTCGTAAGAAAATGGAGTCCAGATAGATTCAATTGGAAATATTTCCGTGGGTGGATCAGAGCCATACAGAATGACGTAGGATTGATCGCCAATTTTTTCCGAATGACCGCATAATTTCGCTCCGATTACAGTCCCACAAATCGGGGAGTCAAGATGAACGACTGAATCGACAATGTGCTCCAGTATCCACTGAGGTTTATTTTTTGTAAAGAATGTCAAAGAGTAGTTGAGGTGAGAGGTCATGTCGATCATTAACTTGAGTGTGGCGAATGTAGTAACATTTGTCTGAAGAATCTCCCTAATTTTCCAGCGGATGCCATTCGTATCCCTTATTGGCGTCAATATCTTGTCCCCATTCGTGTGACGGAGTTGACCCAAGTAGAATTGTGAACGGAACTTGATCAAATTGTTCCTGAAATGAGGTTTATCGGGAAAATTGAAAAACGATGTGCTCTGGTTGATCAAAATGAAGGGAATTGGAATCAGGTTTGTGATGATCGTACTGTTTTGAACAATAAGGTGGATAATGGATGTGCTTTCAATTCTCAGAGTCACTTTGTTTACTGAAACCTTGAGAATGTTCGAGGGGGCAAAAAGTAAGTATGCAGAAAGGTCGTCATCGTCCACTATTTGGTCGCTTAGAAGTTTGTCCAGTTCGCTTTGACTGCTCATGTGCAATGAAATTATGACGTCTTCCAGAACATCAAAAGATTTCTCATTCATCCAGCAAAATTTGCTGACATCTGAATGGGAATTCATGCTTGTCTTTTGAAGTAAAATATGGACTTTGTAACCTTCCATCAGTTTACCCACAAACTTCCTCCTTTCGAACCTCGAAAAATCTCTCCTCTTGTTGCGCACATGAGAAGCCAAAGGAATTTCCATCTTCCTAATTTGGTCGAGAAATATTCCGAATTCCTCGTCCTTCACTCCAAGTTGAATCGAATGTAGGAAAATGGCGGAATGTTTGAAAATCCGAATCAACTCGTCCAACCTTATTTCGTGCTTCCAGGGTTTGTGATGATGCAAATTGTCTACATGAGCTTTACTGGGAAGGTTCCCAAAGTTCCTAGCGGGAATTGAGGAAACAATTTTCGAATTTGAAATTCGTCCAAGAAATATAAATGTCAGAAAGAAAGCTCTCGTAGTCGCCATTTTCAATATCTGATTTATTTTACGATTCGTATCGAAGTCATGCAATCAGAAATTTCCATATAAATGTGCTACGTGTGTGAAAATGGTTATTAGTTTGAAAGATACGAATTCAATTCAATTCCAACTCTTAACTCTTACTCGAGAGTCAAAATGTTTTGAAGTCTTTGAATCATTTTCAGAGGAGGATGTACCATTGAGTTGGGACATTCAGGTTGTAAATGGAAGAGTGTTGATTTAAAAACATTTTTCATTTATTATTCAGTTTCTTACTCTAAAACTTTTTCTATTTACTCAAGTAGCTGATGGCGTGTTTGGCGAATGACGGCACATATTGAATTTCACGTCAATTTTGGCCCTTCTCTAACTCGTCACATAGTGATTCCGAATCACTGATTCGAAAATAAAATAAAAAGGAACGGATAGAAAAAGTTAATTTGGCGAAGTAGATGAAAGTCTCCTATTTTATGTACTTGGAATTGCTCGTTTCCTATAAAAGTGAACAAGATCAAATGTTAGTTGAACAAAAAGTTGCAGATAGCCAATTTTAGTACACATTTTATCGAAATTAGTAATTCTACAGATATTGATTAATCACAGCTCTACATTGGGCCCTGAATTATTTTTATAAGGTTTATCAGTTTTACCACACGATTCAACAAATTGTTTCTTCACAAGAGATAAATTTTGAAAAAATGTCATAAACATACAGCCTTCCTCCTCCCAAGATGCCTACAGCAGAATAAAAATGATTTTTGTTACAATTTTGAAGTTGAAAAATTCGAGGTAGTTCTCTTCTTTTCTGGGTATTTGAATCACTGTACTAAATTAACACCATATTTATCGGACAATTTAAATAAGATGCTCATTCTGTAGTATCGATGCATCTACATCGCTTGCAAATGGTCGAAAAATATCTCAACGTTTCAATGGAAACACAAGACATTAGGTCTTGTGTATGACCAACTTTGTTTTGTGATTCTATTGCAATAGCATTGGAAAAACTGTACAAAGTGTCAATTTAAATGGTCTTTGTTTGAACTAAGATCCGATGGGGGTCTGTCAAAACTTTTAAATTGTACAAATAATTCATGGATTTCTTTTCGGTTGTTTGTCAAAGAGAAGGTGCACGATTTTACGTGCCATTCCCCCTGTTTTCCTTATTCCAAGTTGTCGTCAGCTACTGACCAATTGCTGTGACCCAAAATGACGAGATTTTGATAGCTATATAGCATAAGAGAAGGTCATGAAAATACCGTCAGAGTTTGGAAACGGTGGTGAGATAAAATTTAAGATTTTCCTTGTTTCCGAAATGCTTCGCAGTCATATGACTGTGCAACACTCATATAAGTGTTGTATTCAAATCAATTAAAACTACCTAGTTGTGATTGATTTGATTGCAGTGGCCTGATTGAAATACTTATGATGTGTACATGGATTGTAGTCTGACACCACTTCAAACAACATGAAAAAAAATGTGATGATGATGAGCAAAAAGAGGAGTATTGCATGATAACAGGAGCAAATGATGATACTGGAAATAATGTCGATACAACACAAGGGAGTTTACGCAAAACCTAAATACCCGAAATTTAATTAGTCACAACAATCTTTGATATTTTCTCAATAAACAAAACAATTTCAAGTGATTCTAGAAGTATCTACCTTTAATACATTTTTCTTTACAAGAAATTTCATTTTGGACTGACCTATAGCAAAAGGACATAAACATGTCAGCTTTCAACTACTTTGAGTAGCCACCTAACAGAACTATTAAAATTTTTGAAGTTTTTCAGAACTTTGAGTTACAGTTTTTTGAAAACTTTAATCCTATTTTAAAATGTCGGAAACCACAACTCGACAATTTTGATTCCTCTGAAGAATTTATCGTCTTCTCCGAAGACGCAGCTTCAACTTGAATTTTATGAGGATTCTCAAAACCAAATTTCCTTTCGCATTTCTTAGTGGTGTTATTTTGTTTTGTAGGTAGAAGAAACTTAAAAATTCCACGAGAAATATTCCGGAAGGAACAATAACCAATAAGAGGAATAGACGAAAAATCAAATAAATTTCGGAATCGAGAAATGACAGTGGCTCAAAAATGGGCACACTTTCATCGATAAATGAGCTTCTCAAGGGGATCTCAGCGGCGTCACTAGATAATTTGGTCCACGTTTTCCAATTTGAGTAGATTCCACTGGCCAGTAAAATTCTCATTCTCCAAGGCACCACTTCTAGATCTTTGGAAGTATCCAAAATGTAACCGATGGGATTTTGCAAAAAATTGTCCGCAGTTTTTCTGTTATGGGAAAACGCAAGTTGCTTATCCCGTCGCATTTCCACTTTGAACAGATTCCAGAAATATTCAAACTCCCCTGCGAGGACTATGAGGAGTGTGTTTCCCTCAGAGGTCATTTCGCCAGTTTGGATGAGCTCAGGAATTTTTTGAGAACAGAGGAATTTAGAGTGTAAGATCGTTTTGAAGATTTTGGCGGGCTTTTCACAAGGATCTGGGATGTTGCAGTCCCTGTTGTCTAGAGGCATATCAAATTTGTAATTACGATCGCAGTACAATTGGCAGCCAATGTAGAGACCTCTGTGGGGCGCATTCAAGTTGTAGGTAAAATGTGTACGCATGATATCCGAAACATTAATTGTATACTGCATGACCCTGATAGTTCCACGGTGCGATTCCTCTGAGTAGTTACAGGCGAGATTCTTTTCGCTGAGGAATAGTTTGAAGTTTAGTAATTCTACAAGTTTCAAATAAGTCAAGTTGGTCTGGAAGGGGTAGGTAATAGCATAATCGGCTTTTATGATTCCCCTGCAAAAAAATATCAACAACAAATTTCTTCAATTACAAACTTCGAGCATCGCTTCTAGGAATCCCACTATTGAAATCAATAAATTTTTATTGGTTTGTTGGTTTTTATTGAAACCAATAAATCGTGGCGCATAAAAATTGTAATTTTTCACATTCAAAAGTTCACTAATTCTGATTTAAATCAGTTTTACAATAAAGTTTAAATACTATTGTAACTTTATTCTACTAAAATGTGGTGGTAGTCATCTATTTAAGTCCACAATAATTAAAATCTTGCTAATGCATCACTCCATCGTTTAAAACTGGTTACATGCATCAGTGACTCAGTGGTAGCCGGTAGGTCCACCCATGACGAAAGTGTCTAAATATCTCGCCGGACCCTTTGTACTTGGCGAGAGGTCAATGTGGACCTCAGTCAACTTGATCATCGTTACGGTCGGACATACCCAGGCAATTCAAGGGGGTCCAGAAATGTGCAACGCTGATAAAATATCACCTAAAAAATTCTTTCTTGATTACTTGCAGTAATTAAATAATTTTGAACTCACCTGTACGCATTTGTAATAATCAGCGCCATCAGTAGCCAAAATCCGAGTACAAATTTGAGCGCCCCCTTCATCCCATTTCCACCTGCCGAAAGCTGCATCTGAATTTGGATTGGTACCTCTTTGTTGCATTGTTCTACCAAGACCCCATACAGCCACATAGTCACCGATGGCACCCTCTTCAAAAAAAGTTCCATCGTTTTAACAATTTTCTGGTGGTGCTTTTCTTGAGGGACAAAGTGACTGTATAGCAGACAAACAAAAAGGATTACTCCCAATAAAATGGATGCTAGTCCAACCCAAACATTTTGTTGAAATGGTGAGGTATAAATGTCCATCGTCGTTTTGACCTGCTTGACACCGTGATCCGTTATAAACTTGTAGGATTCAGTATATCCCGTAATGTACCACATTTTGTCCGTGTCATAATATCCAAAATTTGCTACGTCCCCAAATCTTATCGTCCCTTCAGTGAGTTCGCGGTCGAATTTCTGTGAGGTCAAACTTTTGTTGAGTCCGCTAATTAAGAAGTACATAGTCGCTATATGGAGCCAAAGGTTACCATTTTCTCTTTTTAAATGTTCCAGTTGATTCATTAAATCACTTTTTGTACTGTAAAGTGACTTAAAATTATTTGGAACGAACCAAGCAAGATTCTGGCCTTTGACCCCAATCACCTGATTTTCAGCTCTCTTCATTTTTTCATAACATGATGGTGACTTTGTTGGAGCAGTGCAATTAAAAAACGCGAAATCAAACTCTTCAAAATGTTCATACCGTCTGCGGAAAGTTCTCAAGTACCAACCGAATTGGATTGTAGCGCCCTCACTTGAAGCTTCCACAGTTTCTCCATGTATCCTGAATTTACGTTTCGGTTCATAGTCTCGATTAGTCGTTTCATCGAAAATGATGATAAAATTTGATGCTGTGTAACTCACACCTGCTACGGCTGTTTCGAAGGCTGTGGGATCTTCGAAAATTGTTTTGCTCGAAACGATCAGAGTTGAAATGGGTTTGAAGAAGTAAGAGTTGTACATGAGAATGTAGGTGGGCCAATTTGATGGATCGTAGTTATCGACATTTGATCTAATTTTTTGTTGGCCTGATTCGATTTTGGTTCTCGGGAAAACGATTTCGAAGTGACATTTGACATACCTTTGGCGATGCTCCAGTTCGATGGGATACATCAATGAGCTTTCAATACGAAGTTGCGACAGCTTCCGGATCTTGCATGGAACTTGTTGATCGACGTAGTTGAAAGTGGGGGTGTACTCAGTGAATTCCATATAACATTCTGGGAGGTCCTTAATTAGAGGATTTAAATCCAAATTCCTTTCAATTCTAGTTAAAGTTACCATGGCTTCAATTAGAGAGTTAAAATTAAAAAGGACGGAAATGCAAATAAGAAGCGTCAGTTTCATTTTCGACGTTGTAGGGCAATCAATCGAGCATTATTTCGATCTCAGTTGGATAAAAGATAAAAGTCATAGGCAGTAGCCGGTGGGGGCGACTTTGGATTTCCAAATTTCAAACTATTTCAAAATAATCTGAACTTCAATGGCAATTTTTGATGTTTAGGCAGTCAACGATAGTTCAGATTAGGTAGATGTAATGTGATGCAGCTGCATACCCAGAACAAAAGTTTTAGAAATTGTAGTTTAAGAATTGTGATTAGCCCTGAAGAAGAATACGAGTTGTATTCGAAAGCTCGGATTTTTAATAATAAAATTTTCCACTTATTCAGGCTAGACGATAAAATGTCTGGTTTATTTAAAAGTTTTAGCTTTAGTTTGGGTCATTCAGTAAATTCCATTAAATATTACAAAATGCTCTTGTACAAGATAAATGCAATTTTGAATTTGCAATTCAAAGTAATTTCCAAAATAGAATTTGTTTGGCCATTTTTTGAATGGGAAAAGTGATGTAGAAAAGTGTAAATGCAAATGAGTGCTTCATATTTTGAATTTGAATGCGCACTTGAATTTTTAGTAGCCTCAAGTTTAGTGTAATGGAATTGCAATTTTAAATTAACGAGATACAATTTAGACGGTTATGGAAAGAATACAATCGAGTTGGCTTATGATGAAACCACAAGTTCAACAGATGACTGGAAACCTCAGTCTGATGTTGATGATTCGTGAAGGAAGATCATAGCTTATGATTTTATATATATATTTATAATTTTATTATTACTATTTTAATCGAACCCCTAGGGGTTCGATTCAAGTCACTGTGTTTCTTTATCAAATTTCAAATCTGAATCACTTTTGAAAGAAATTACAAATATTGAGAATTTCATGTGGTAAATTTTGTTAAATAGAATTCAATGGAGGATTGAAATAAGTTGGTGCTTTGACAATTACCTGGTTAAATATTAATTTAATAGTAGTTACAATAGAGAGATTTATATGAAAAGTATTTAATACTGTAAAAATAGTTGGACATATTCGGACAATCATTTTAAATTCGTATACCAAAAAACATGAAAGGTCAAACAAGTTTAAATTAACAATAGGATCCTCAGTCTTTGTTGAATTTGTCAAGGATATCTCTCCTTCCAAGTTCGTACTAATTTCAATTCACAACCAGTTATTCGAGCAGTTTCCCTTTAGAATTGTTGAGCATGTTGTAATTTCGGACCATAAAAGCAGAGAACAGGATGACCATTTTCATACCCAACAATCCCGTCATCAAGAAGGCCCCAGTAGCTCCTGCGAAGGATCCACTCAACAATAGAAATGATAGAATGGCCACTCCTGCATAAAGGGAAATTACTACCGTAGTCAATGTTCCTAATGTCAAAAAGGTACGTGGTTCATTTGAAACTTGTGATGTCGTTTCAAAAGTGGAACTCCCGCCAGTTCTTTTGAGGGAATTCAATGGAGAAAATTCAATTGAATTTTGTCTTGAACTAAATTTCGGGGCAATTTGATTTTTCAGCTGTTCTATCCCTCCTTGGACCATCAAAGTTAACTGCAATTTCCAGTACACAAATTAATTAAGTTTCCTATTTTATTATTTTTCAAAATTCAAAATATTTGATGTACAGTTAATTTAATTTTTTAAGCAAGTTACTTGTCCTCAAAAAAAAACAATTCAAATACTTTTAATGAAACCTTTTACACAAAAAGAAAATTGTAAAATGTTTTCTTTTTTACCAAAAGATTTTTTTAAAAAAATGTCATTTATTGAAAAAGATATTTTTTAAGAATCTCCAGCATGTGGCCACAAATCATTTCGTCACTTGACAATTCGTCACTTGACAATTCGCCACAAATCAGTTG
>JAQHQX010000393.1:0-13567 GCA_034694425.1 Arrhopalites sp. Gr-Col-00791
GATGCCTGCGTAAAATTCTCCATCGAATACGTGACACCAGAAGGAACCATTCGTCATGCAGTTGTGAGGACCCAAATTTTAAAACTGGCTTCATCCTACTTTGCTTATGAGGATATTCCAGAAACTTGTGATCTTCAAACGGATCTGGCATCGAATTTCAGGAGATTTAAATCTCAATATTGCGCTTGTACCACAAACTTTTGTAATGGAAGCAAACGAAATTCCTTCAAATCGTCAGCAACTTTAATCATTCTCAGTTCCCTGTTTGTTTGTACCTTTTCTCCTTTCCTCAGTTTAAAATAAAAATTCTAAATGCTCGTGGGAAAACAACACTTACAAACTAAAACGCAACGTCTGTACACAATTTGAGTAGAAGCAACGAAATTTAATCCTTGTGACAATTCTAACCACCCAATTAAACTTCATTTTTGTCTTTTGAAAAGCATAATTTTTCTGATTAAACCAAGTTAAATATTGAATGATGGTTATTGGTCAACCCTACAAAAACTTTGAACATCATTTTAACATTGGAAAATCTTACACTAAAATATTTCAAAAGCGTAAAGCTGCGCTGGGTACAATATTGTGAAAACATCAATTAGAGTAACTAATTAACAGACACTTAACTAATGACCAAACTCACTGGACAATTCATCAGTTGTTCTAAAACCAATAAATAAACATATAACATTCAAGTTCTCGAATCTAAACTTGTGACAGAACACATTTTGTGACATATGACCACTGTTAAGATTTTGGTGGAGTACCACTTTCAAGAATTATTTTTTTGGGAAAAAAATAGTTGAAATTTGACAACAAAAAAATCAAATGTCTAAACACAAATGTTCGACTTTCACGCTTTAATTCTAATTTCCAACGTTTGTTGAAATCTCAGAGAGCCCTTCCTCGGTGTTTGCAAATAATCGCAAAAATTGGAAGACTAATTCAATTAACTTGGATACCCCCATGAACAGTAAGGCTAGACCCAGCGACCATGATGGCCAAATTGGAACAAAGAAAAACGACGGCCTGGGCTATCTCATGAGGTTCCACGAGTCTAGGAAATGGCATCGAATTGTTCAACATTAAAGCCGTCAGTTGGATCTTGACATTCTCAGGAGAATTTTGCACAAAATTTGTATCAACCGCCCCCGGCTTAATTAAATTGACCCGAATGGCATGACGACCCAATACTCTGGCCATTGAACTGGTCATATTCTCCATCCCCGCGTTCACTGCCGAATGTAAAATCCCACATCCAATCAAGTCGCCTAAAGGAGACCCCGCTTGCATCTGTAATTTAAAATGACAAACAAATTTGAATCACAGTTTTTGGCAATGGCCAATAGAAACTTGTGGAGTTGAAATACCAGAGAAAAACTTACAGCGGATCCAACATTGATGATGTTCCCACCAATTATTCCATATCGAATCATTCCTGTCGCAACGACTTGGCTGATGTTACAAATGGCTTTTAAATTAATTGCCGTTAATCTGCAAATAAATTAATTGGAACGGTCATAAACTAGTTTTCATGACGAACAGGTAAGTTAAATTCTGATTTACTGGTCAAAGTCTTCCGATGTGAGGTCCATGAACAGCTTGGAGGACAAGACACCTGCATTGTTAATGAGATGGTGAATTGGCTGTACTGTTTCTGTTGCACTTTTCGTCATGGTCCAGTCGGACAGGTCGACCTTGATACCTTTTACAGAGGGTAGTTGACGGGCCAGTTCCTGCAGGCTGATGTCATCGTTATCAAAGACAATGACAGTGGCTCCCAATGTGTGAAATTCTTGAACAATGGCACGACCAATTCCTTCAAATGTAATAATTTTAATTTATATCGACTCAATTTAAAGAATTTTTGACAACATTCCAATCAAAAGCCTAAAACTATATGGCAATGGGGTAAATTTGAATTTGGAAGACAGACTCGGAATTGAGGTCTCTATTAGAACTTTTGTGAAATGGAGCCAAAACACAAAAACTAAATTAACACAAAATGCTGCAAAAAATAGGAATATTTTTGAATATTTTTAATGAGTCATTCATAATTGAGACAGGGGTGTGGATGTTAAAAAATAAGGAGAGTATCACAAAATTTGAAATGTACCTCGACCGCCACCCGTCACTAAAACTCGTCTACCAGTAATATTTGAATAGCCACTCGGTCGTGCCATGACATGAATCTTGTAAGTAGGGTTTAAATGGATGTCGAAACTACTACTAACTCCAACTTAATTATGGAATCTTATTCATTAGATTTGATGCTACAGACAAACAGACTTGATTTCCCTGTGGGCTGTTCTAAAATTAAATCTACCTGAGACAAGATTGATCTCAATTAAAAAAATTGAAACATAAAATCCAACTGGATAGGCTGTCAAAAAATCACCTGGGGCTTCAGGTAAGTTGGTACCACCAATACCAACACCAATGGAGGTTGGTTGTGCCAGTTGAGAGCTCAGAATCTCTAAATGTGGAATTTTGATATTTTTATTGGAATTCCAGTTAACATTTTAAATGAACCACTCTGATTGGGTTGTAATGAACAAGGTAGAAAAATTATCATTTAAATTTGTGAGTAATTTCAAACTACACAATTCCTATAGCAAAATTGGACACTTGAAAATATTGGGGTTATACAGTGACAACCAGGCGGCGACAAAATCCTTTATCGTGTGACTAATTCTTTATTAAATTAAGGTTTGCCTTTTTATGGCTTCGGTAACAAAATTCCAGTAAAAAAAGACAGTGCTCTGTAACAGCTCTCTTCGCTGGCTAATTGAATCAAACATATTTCTAGCCATTTCTCACATTTTACTGAATTTTGTTCTTTCTTACTTGAACTTTTATTTTTTACCGGTGTTTTGTTCCTATTACTGCGAATTGCTGTTTATTACCGGAGCAATATATTTTCCCCTTAGATAAATCGAGATGCAGTAAGCGACTTATATCGATTCTGATGTTCACATGATCCAGTCCATTTTAGATGAATTTTCCCTTGTTCCGCAAGGCAAAAAAGGTTATAGTTTATTGGTTCAAAGTGACAATTGTTCCCCATATTATTTCAAAACTTGCCTCATAATTTGCAAATCGAATTAAATGTGAAGAGATTAATGTTGGTTACGTTACTTGAACCTAAATAAGAACAATTCACATCTGCCACATGTCACATTGTCAAAGAGTTTGGTATATTTTAAAAGTGAATTGGAAATCCTACATTTAAATGGCTTGCCAGTTTTAAATAAAGTCCAGGTCATTAAGTCAAGTGTCATTCACGTAAGCTAAATGGCACAAGTGCTGCTCTCACAATAATTTAGATGCAAAATAAACATTCATGTGTGGATGGAAAATCTGCCATTTTCGCCGAACCTGGTTTTGGCAGATTTTCCACCCTCGACTGTCCTTACTAAAGGGGTGACCTTCGAAGGTTCTCTTTTTTAGCTGTAGTGTCATTTCATTGTTTAAAAATGACAAATAGGTAGTACTCAACGTCCTGTATACGGCGAACTCATCAAATTTTTTTTACTCCGTGCTTGGCCGTAATTAAGAGGTCTGCAAATGACGATGTTGTGATGAATCCCTTCATGCTAAAATTCTGAAAAAAACGAGATAGACACACAAAGAGTTGCTGAACAATATGCTGTATTATATAATAACATTATTTTTAGCCCCTTGACCTTGGCATCATGTCAAACTTTTCAAAGAGCTCCACAGAACAAACTACTGAATATTTTCAATACTGAATTTCAATAGATTTCTGTTGGAAAGTCTCTAATAAGTTTTATTCTTTCCCAATTTGTTACTCAAGTTGCTGAGACAACAAAATTTTCAACCTACCAAACTTTGTACATGAATTTTTATCTTTATTTACTAATTTACTAACTCTTGTGCAAGATTATGTCAATGGAACAACGTTTAATGTTCACTCGTTGAATGACATTTCCAAGTGAAAGATCGGTGAATTTGGTCATCCCTAGCACAAAATCGTTGGACAATTTTAAACTTTGAGGAATCTCAATAGAACGATTCAAAGCTCCTTAGCTTTGACCGCCTCCAAATTCAAATTTCAAAGATTTGAGCACAAATTTCAAATCCTCCTTAGAAACGAATGGAATTCAAAGTGAAACCCTTTTCTAATTTTGGAGGATCCTTTCCATAATTACATATATTTTTTGTGTGACCCTTGGACCAATGATACATTCATTCAGACGATGGATACCTTTGAGCCGAGTGTGTGGTTTGTTTGTAAACATTGCAGTAGAGCATTCCCTAAAAAAAAGTTATTAATTCGTCATAAAAAACAGTTCCACCAAACTGAGTGTTTTGATGTGTCCATTCAGGAACCCCAAAAAGTTTCAAGTGCTCAGCAAGTCAGGTAAAACAGCAGTAAAATATTTAAATAACTTTGAAGTCAATTCAATTTATGAATCGTTAATTTGGTCACCAAGATTTAGATTATTAGAGTTACAGGTGCTTTATAGAAAATTTAATTTTGTCAAGCGAAATTTGTCAAAGAATTTCAAAGAAGACAAATAATAGATTGACTGTGGTTTGTAATTTAAATTTAAACAATCAAAATGCCTTATTTTTAATATATAAGGATGGTGTCGGTACAGAAACTTTTCAAATGTGAAATGCATTCTCAACTTTCCTGAGTTTTTGGTAGCGGTGAAGCTAATTAGAAATTAATTACGACAGGATTCAAAATTTTATTTTCACAAAGAATTTGTCATTGGGACTAATTTTACTTGCCGTAAACTTGAAATTTAAATAAAGCTAAATAATTAGTTAATTCATTGAGCTTTAGTTGATGACAACTTATTCCAAATTTTTATATTCAATTCTGAAAAATGTTTGACATTGTTTTAGTTTCTTTTCAAAGTTTTGGTTAACAATTGAAGATTTTAGTACTTTATTTAAGTTAAAGTTATTTGAAGATTTTCGCATAAATCAAATAATTAATAATCTTTCAATTTTGTTTATTTGTATTCTGTAGTCAATCCTGCCCTGTAAATTTTCGGTCTCCATCGTCCTCAGACGATCCAAATTTATATTCAGAAATTTCCAGTCAAAGTCATGACCATGGCCAGAGGTTGAGGTTGAGGCCTGACATGAGGTCAAACGGAGCTGCAATAGATTCTGATGTGGAGGAAATTCAGCCAATTCAAGTAGAGGACAGTGATGACAGCATTTCCAGTCGACCTCAATCAAATGCCGATGTCATTCAGTTGGAATCTTCCGATGATGAGGCTCCTCCATTCCAGATTCAATTTCGTAGTCAAAAATCAAGGTATAAATTCATTTTGTCAAAATTTAAATCATATCAATTTTTGTGTGACATCATTCTTCATCAAAAATTTTTTTCATTTTATAAATTGTCATTTAAAATATATTTTCAAATTAATTTGTTTCGGAGAAAAAAAGCACAATTTAAAAAGAAAATGTAATTTTGGAGTTCTAATGAGGACTTGTTAAAAATTAATTATAATTATCGATAGTTTACAATTAGTAAATGTATAATGCAATTTCTAATTAATTGGAAACTAATTTGGGTGTGCAACTTTTGATATAAATTATATTTGTGTTTCAGATTGCTTGAAAACGAAAGAGGTCAAAATTTGCAAATTGTAAAAAAACCTGAAATCTCTCTACCAAGTTCCCCAGATTCTATCTTGCAAATTGAAAGTCCTAAACCTCACCATTCTCGAAATCCCCCGCCATATCCTAGTCACATGTCCAGCGCCGGTCAGATTGCAATAGAACTCCTCCCAAGAAACCGACCAGGTCAACAAGGGTCACCTATTCAAAATCCTGATGTTGACATGGACATTGATATTGACGACATGTCAATAGTCATGACCCCAGATGATTCGGAGGAAGAGCTTGTCATCCTGTTCGAATCAATTAATCAAGTCCCACAACCAAATGGTTCGCAATTAAAATCCAAACAACCTGAAATTCTAATTAATAATAATAATCAATTACCCGTCATTTCTTCAGCTCCACATTCTCAACAACTAGTCCCATCGACTACAACGCAATCGGAGGAAAATATAAATGCAAACCAAATTCTTGAGGAACCATCCAATTATTTTCTTCGGCGTCGAACTCAAATTTCAAACTCCCATAATCTCCCCCCAAAGTCATCCTCATCCACATTTATATCCAGGGGTCCTGTTTCATGTGACCTATCAAAATTCTCTCCTTTCAAAACTCAACAAAACGGACAAAAAGAAAAGTCTACTCCAAAATCGGTTGCCAATTCCAACCAATTTTCGATTTATCCAGACCGTCCACCTGACCTGGGTAAGGGTCATAGGATTCATCAGGAACCGTTTGCTGACTTACATCCCCGACCGCTCTCTCCAGGTCATTCTAATGACCTTCCCGTTTTGGAAGGTCCGTATTTGAACGAATCGACTAACAAGAATTGTTACTCCTGCCGATTCTGCAATAAATCCTTCAATGAGCGAGGTAATTTTCAATAAAACTTTACAATGAACTAATTAATGCTTCACTGTAATTATAGTTTCATTTTGATTAATTCGAGTCTTCAAGTTTATTAGGATCCCACATTTCATGTTCAATTTAAACGTGTACATGAATTTAATTTCGTCTTTATTTTAGTGGAAATTGATGAGTAAAACTTTTCATTAATGGGAATTTTAATTGTGATTTATATTTAAAGGAGACTTGAAACACCACGAGCGGATTCACATTGACCAGGCCCCTTGTAAATGTCCCCACTGTCCACTGTCCTTTCGTGTTCCAGCTGACCTCCAAGTCCACCAGAAAATCCACTTGGAAGAATCTTTGAAACAAAATGGTCTGTTGGAATCCAAATCTAATTGGTTATTTAAATTAATTTCCCATAATCGAAATCTAATTGTGTTTAATTTGATCAGATACTCGAAGTCCAGCAGGAAAGTTCGGTGGTAGAAAAATTGGTAAAAAAGGCTTTACAATATCTACCCCAACAAGAAACTATCGACTTTTTACCAACCTCGGATCTCCCTTAACCGACGAAGGAACCAAAAATTAACTAAGATTTTGTAAGTAAGATGCTCATTCGAAAGTTTGCAAAGGGAAATGAGTGTGGGTTTTACTTGGCTAACTCAGATGGTTGCCATGTGCCAAATGATTTTACTCATCGTCAGTTCCACAAACTACTCTTAATGTTCAAGTCTTGATTCATGTTCTAGAGTTACCACAAAACTACAAAGTAACGTGTCATATTTTTTATGAGGATTTGGCGGTGTCCAATCTTTGCCTGGTTCTTCTCATTATAATTAAATACTCATATTTTTAATCGTATTTCCACTATGTTAAAAATTTATTATATTTTTGTTAATTTTTAAATATTTTTGAGTTAATTTTTAAATATTTTTGAGTTAATTTTGAAAATTAAATCACGGGAATTTCCACATATACACCTTTGTATCCGAAAATAATAAAAATAATCCTGGTGATTTCTCGATGGAACTAATAAAAAATTCGTCGTTTGTAAACTTTTGTGAATTCTATTAGAAGCATTTAAAATCCATTGACATCATTTAACTGTGATAAGGATCTGCCGGCAAAAGTTTCAAATAACTTTTGAAAATTCTATAAAGCATCTCGTAAAGTCCAAATTGGGGAATGTGACCATCGAAGTATGTTAAAGTGATAAGACTGAAATTTGACTTTAAGTTGAGGGTTGTAGGCGAAAAAGTACATACATGCAGATGCGGATGGTGCAAACTTAGATAACGAAAATCGCTTGGAACAAACTTCACCAAATTTAAAAATTTTTAAATTTCATTTATTAATAAATCACAACGTTTCGGCTATTGCCTTCATCAGGTGTTTGTGTTCTTCTAAAATTAGATCTAGTAGGTAGTAGGTGTAACTAAAATTAGCTTTAGCCAAAGATATTTTGTGAAAATTGTTTCAAAACTTTTTTGGAAAAATTAAATAATTTTCACGTAACTAAGGTAATTCTTAGCCAAACTTAGATAACGTTCAGATTTGACAATGTGGTGATATATTCATTTTTCAATGTGAGATACGGGGACAGATTTTAATCCGTAAGTTGGTCATTATTTAAACTAAAGCAATGACAATTTACTTAAAGAACCTAAAAAGAAACAAGTATCACTGCACAGGGAAAATATTATCTTATTCAAATGTCATGTTTTCAATTGTGTATGCGATGCAAGTCCAATTAATTTTTTCAACAATCACTTTTCCTAACAAAACTCCAAGTTGAAATTAAAATGATGACCAATGACTAAGAATCACCAAGTACAGTGTAGCCTTCCTGCATTCGCCTTTCTCCATGTTCCCTGAACAAAATGACCGAATCCAGTTGATCCTTAGTCGGCTTAATCAAGTTGGACTCCAGGGGTAGCAAGAGGGTGTCTTGATCAGGCCAAACGAAATATGCAACGGACATTCTACTACTTCTTTTCAAATCTCCCTCCTGTGGCAAGACGACTCTGTGTAAATTGGCCGGGAAAACCCCACAGGTCATTATATCAATTGCGTCACCAATATTCACCAACACGGCTCCATCCAGCGGTTCAATTGGCATCCACTTTCCATCAGTTTTTACCTAAATTTCAATTCCAATTATTTAGACATCAAATTCCAATATTCGAATCCACAACGATAATTAAAAACTGATGTACTGGCTTCTTGCTATGGGAATCACAAAAACCTCAAGTCCTGCAATTGAGTCCTGGAAGAGAAGAGTGACACTCCCGTAGTCTGTGTGAGCAGAAAGGCGAGTTGTTTTGTTACAATCCATTTTATCTGTTGTGGGTGGGTAGTAGTTGACCTTTACCATTGACCTGTTCAAGGAATGTTGGCCTTGATGGAGGTTCCCTCTGTTGTGAATCTTGACGATCGAGTCCTCATCCTTCAGTTGCAAAGCCATTCCAATGAGTCGGTACAGCTTCCTCAGAAGTGGCTGACATTCCATTCTCAACTCCTCCATGGCTGGCATCAACAAAGGAATTTCCGGAATCTCCAGGAAACGTTCAGGATTATCGGTGCTGATCGTTTCCCGCAGCTCATAAACCTCATTGTTCAAGCTGAACAAACCAAATTTAATTTAGTTTGAAATTTTCTAGATTGTGGAAAATTTCAAATTGAGCACTCACATTTCTTTGCCCGCCTGAGTGTAACCAACATAATCCTTGCTGATGTCTATGGGATATTTTTCCTTGGTTTCCAAATCCAGTTTGAAAAATCTCTCGCTTTCCATGAACACCATTTTTATCTTAATTTAAAAAAATATATATTCAGGTTATAGGGTAATATAAAATTTGAATGAAGCCGTGACTAAAGAGAAACCGGAGAGTCATAAAGATTGAGGTTGATCTTTTCGGATTCCTCTCCGAATTTTCAAATGAGTTTAGAAAAATTAATATATGAAATTTGACGAAAAGGTTAAGAGCAGTATTGGAAAAAACTTGTTGAGTTTTGGGGTAATTGAGTCCTTGAAAACCCTTAGCGAGACAATGGGTGCAACAGAGGTCATATCGGTAGGTGGAGTGTTTGAAAAACTCAATACAGATTTGGTGTCCAAAAACTCAGGAGAAAGTCAAAATGAAAAACTCATTTGTGAACACTGTTCCTGTTTAGTAGATCAAAATTGATTTTAATTATTGAAGTTTAATTGACTCTACCTTGTCAGCCTCAATGTCATGGTTAATTATGAACATGAAACCGAATTGACTCAATGCCTTGAATATTTCCGAAGACAAAGCTCGCCAATCGTCGTTCGTGGATGATTTACAAATTGGAGCAAAATCCACAACCGGAATCATTTTTATTGTAAATTGCTTTTAAATGTGGCTACAGTTACTGAGCGGATGACGGGGATGGGATTGAATGGACATTGAAGTTAGTTGGATGTGGAATTTAAATCAGGTTGATAAAGTTGAATTAAAAATTAAATGCGAGGTCGACTGCAATCTACGTTCTGATTCAAGGTGCTGGGACGTTTGAGGTTTTAATTTCATTTTAATTAGACTCTTTTGTCCTTTTGGGGAGGCGAGGTTGAAATTCGAGTATGCAGATGAGGTTGCGTGTGACGAAGTTGAATGGAGACTCATGGAAACAGTGTCCATTTAAAATTTTAATTGGGGTTGAATGTAATGAACGCTAAATATTGTCATATTGACCAATGACTCCAAGTAGGACTGGGGGACCAACGCAAAAATATGTCGCGACTCATGAACGAACTTTAAATGGCTATGCGAACACATTCAAATCTTATTAAATGCGTTTTTAAGTTAATTTCGGAATTGAAACAATTAAAATTTTTGACCTGGAACTGGATCAGAGTGTTCTGAAGCCCGAAAAAGGGAAAGACATGGAATTTTTCCATTTCAGCCTTTCGACAAAAATAAATTTTATTGTGACTTCGTTATCTCAGAGAATGTTTTGGAGTCTTGTATTTTCCAAAAATTATTTCTTGTAAAAAAAATTGCTGTCAAGTCCAGTGGCAATTATGTTGAAACTAGGGCATCTTTTAAGGCTTAAATGTACACAATTTAATTGTACTGTGTACGCTCTTGCTCTGTTGCTCTTTTTCTGTGTACGTAGCCATTCTAAATTGTTCGTAGCATTTTCACAAGTTTCGGTGAATTTCCAGTGAAGTTGCGACCACAAAAATACGGTTTTCCGTGAGCCAAATTCTAGGAATTCAGTTTCACCAAAATGGCCATGGAACAGGTTTGCTGTAAAATCTGTTTCGAAATTAAACACAATATAAAGTTTAGATTATAAGTCAACTTTAAAATTTGATTATGATCTCAAGGGCCAGTCTGCAAAATTCCCTCAAATGTCCGACTTGGATGTATTCTCAGAAATCTCAATTCAAACATAATATAGAAAAGTGAATTATAGAGTAGACATCCAAATGAAAAATAAAACTGACTACGCAAACGGATATGCGATTGACCGATATGTATACCTTAAAGTCAGCAACGTCAAAATGCCATGAATTGCGAGTACATAAATATGCACACATATTCTGGTATGACGAATATCTGATATTCTATCCATTTAACGACAACACAAGCTCTCTGCAGATGTTTGACATCGTAAGCAGAGTGCGGAATCAAACTGATCATGATTACATCTTTTTATCAGCATTAGATATTGGTGTTGAACATTCAGCAGATTCAACATCGTGTAGCCAATTAGTTGTTGTGTCGTGTATTTTTAAGCTCACTTTTAATTTATCTCAGTTTATTATTGGAAACTCATTTGATTGGTTTTCCTATACTGTTAGGAAACGTACGTGCAAACATACACGTATTTTCAGTAAACACTTGATTTTTCAAGTACAGGTCATCGTCATTTTAAACTCAGTATAAAATTACGAGAGACTAATTTTTGTCATCATTCACTTTTCTCCTCCATTGGAAATAAGAAAAGATCCCAGACTCAAATATCAAAGAGACAATAATTTGATGTTGATTAGTGCAGTTATTGCCTAAACCAAAGTTTCTCACAATGATTTCAAAAGTGGTTTTAATTTTAATTGTGGATATTGTCGCTCTTTCAGCATCGTTTAAAATATCCAATAAAATGGAAATTCAGTCAGTGGACGAAACCAACTTGACAGATTCCACCTACTTGATCAAGTCTGCCAATAATGAGCTTGTAAGTCCTTAATTATTATAATATTCTTAAATATAAAAAGCAGTAGAAATGCGAATGGAAATTAAATTCCGAATTCATGTTAAAAGTACATTGGAGCCATGACTAACGTGGTTGATCCCCAATATCGACTTGCTTTGGTCAGTTCAGAATCAAAGTTTCCCGGCTTAGAAGAGAGTAAAATTCTATGGAAAGTTTTCCGAGCTACATTTCAATCTGATGATGGTAAAACTGATTAAATTTTAACAGTACAAACTATTATTTTGCAAATTAAATTTTTCTGACGAGTAGATGTTTTGAATTCAGATCCATTTGTTTACCGAGAAATTCAAACCTTGGGACCCAATCATTTTAATGTTATGGATTTGGAAAATCCCCTAAGTTATCCCGTTTCCCATTTCTGGCGTCTACTAAATTGGCAGAACGGAGTTGTTGGACTTAACAGTATCCTTCAATTTGATTGGGATAATGTTGGTCAAAATAAATGCTTGCAGAACAATGGGTACGTCATATCAGCCTCATTTCAATGTACATATTGCAATTTATATCAATTTCGACTAATTGAATTTTCTTTGTTCCCAATTAGCTTGAAGAAAAATGTTTCATTTGTTGAATGCGATCAAAATGACGAACGTCAACACTGGACTTTTGTCGATGTTACTCTAAACTGAATAAATTTCAACTTTCTGAATAACAAATGGCAGATTATTTGACTAGCTGAATCTATTTCATTTAAAATCGCTTTTATCAGTACTTAAATCAAGTACTTTGGTCACCATCAACTATTTGACATGATATCAACTTTTTGATTGGATTCATTAGTAATTGGATCTGGTATGCTTTTTGTTGAAAATAATATCAGGTTTAGAAGTGAAGCAGAAATGGAAATAAATCCCAACTTCCACTTTAACCTGACAAGATGTACAAACATTACTAGAATCTAAATACTAGAAATACGATAAGTCATGGGTGCCAAGTCAATGTTGGAATATGTCAAGTTGGCCGACGATTCGAAAAATTGCTCCAGGGGCCAAAAATTCCACTGTACAGTAACTACTGTAAGATTAAAAAGTTCCCTGGAATGTTCCCTTTGGGTACATTGATTAGTTTTCAAGTTGAATAGATTCCGAGTCCAACTTGACATATTTGGCCAAATGATGCTTTTTCGGACACAAACACAGACCGATAAATATGGGTCACATGAGTGAAATTCCTAAAAGTCTCCTGTTAACTGAATATCCCTTACAAACATCTTATAAAAACTTACAGATCCGGCCAGTTCTCCAGAGATAATAATAAACCTTCCACACTTGACCCCCTTCCTACCCTGAACCCAGGGTCTTTCGTCATGGAGAACCAGCGCCAGTTGCTGTCGATGCATTTTCAGAAAATTGCCATTTCGCCATAACCACCTTTTCAATTTTTTAGTCTGTACAGAAATAAGTTCAATTTCAAACCCAATTTTAAAAATAGGGTTACAAATTTAAACTTGACAATCGCTACTGACTTGAAGGAGAGTTTTGGTGGGGTAGTAAAAAGCGATCCAGATGTACACAATGTAAATGTACATGGAAAACTTCCACCAGACATCCTTTGTATTGAGGGTGTCAAACAAATGGACACTGTGGAAGGTGATTATCATCACCACAAACGAAAATGTGTAATCGCACACAATCTCGTTACCCATCCTCAAAACTCGTTTGTAGTCCTCGAACACCCCCATGACCTGCAATTATTTTCCAATTATAACTACAAAAGTGAACAGCATATTTTTACTCTCAATTTTTCTTTCCCAGTTTTCCACTACTTGATATTTGAACATAAATAGTAGGACTTACATCCTTAATACTCAAATTTTCGTCTAGAATGTGGTTGAAGACGTCACAGGCTACAAAGTAGATGC
>JAQHQX010000394.1:0-13564 GCA_034694425.1 Arrhopalites sp. Gr-Col-00791
TCTGATCGTTGGAGAATAGACGTAGTTTGACCTGCTCTACAAGATAGGCATATAAAATGAGGTCCGTGGGGGGGTCGTCCTATACCCACTTTGGTCGAACAGGTCCTTTCCTGAATGCTCGTTTAACGATTCGAAACTACATTAGAGGTCCCAGTATTGGTTGAACCAATAAATTTATTGTATTGAAATTCTTGGGTTTTATTGAAACCAATAAATGGTGGCGCGAATCAGCCCTTACGGGTCCTCCATGGGATGTACATACGTCCATATTTGGCACTTTTTTGATTATTCTGACTCATTCGACCCATCGAGTCGGACTCTATGAGAGCGCGAACCTTTTCGAAGACAAAAAATTTCAAATGTTTTTCGAAATTAGTCGTTTTAAAAGTTTTCCGTCAGTTTAAATTCAAACTAATTACAGCATAATTTTCTGGTGAAAATAGTGGTTTCAGCGACATATTGCATGACGTGTTACGTGCAGGATGAAGAAATTTCAAAATTTCATGAATTTTGGTTTTCATAATTTCAAAAGTCGGAATCCTGAGGTCAACTCAACGTATTTAGTGTTTCTTGAAGGTGTTTTGATTTGTGGTACCCATAAAAGTAGATCGTACCTATTCTGAAATATTTGTGCGCGTAAATTATGGAAAAGTATTCTAAACCAATAAAAATTTATTGGTGTCAATACAATAGTGGGACCTCTAAACTAGATGAATAATGTTGACGCTAGAGTCAACATTACCATATATTAGTGGGCGCAAAATGGATTTTGAACAATCTCCCACAAGATTAGATTCAAAGTTGTCAGTTTTGACTTGCAAATAACTTTTATTCTCAAGCCAGATGAACTGGCCCAGTTCGCTCAAAGTGAGCGGCTCACCTCAATCGGCGTCTGAGTTGATTGATGGTTGCATCGACTTTCATAAAGAACAACAGTTGTTCAATCATCACATAGTAAAGGGTCATTACATGACAGATCAAAGAAAATGCATCGACCATCATAGAAATACCGAAACTGAAATCCCCTCGAAAGTATTCGGGGACTGCAGAATATAAAAGCTGCAGTCGATTCCTGTCCATTCCGAAGTAAGCGATTGCTAGCACAATCGACAATAAGATTATCGGAGAGAGGAAAATGGCCAAAAGTTCCTGCAAGGAATAATCTGTCCAACATCGACCCCTTTGAATGACCTCGATTTCTATAAGTGTAATAAAAAATTTGAAGCTTGAAAACTATGACTTGAAAATGTATTTCACCTACACAAAATGACTAGTCAGTGAGATGTTTATCAGGACATTGAACTCGAGACTTTGAAAAAACTGATTTGTTTCTTGCACTTAAAATTGAGGTAAAAGTGAATGTGGGACCTTTTTGACTGACCCCACTATGACCAGATTGAGGTGCGGCTACTTTCATTTGTTCATTTTTCTGTCCTTGGTGGATACTTTCAGCAAAGATGTAGTTCCAAATGGCGATGTTCGCGTTGACATCCCAAGTGAAAAGCGTGTACCGTGCTAGATTTAACAAGATGTAGCCAAGGATATAAATGAAATGGATGGTCACACTCCAGACCAAGTGGAGGGTATGGAGCAAACCCAATGCGAGAATCAGTTTGGATGTAAATTGCTTCCACCGAGACGGTTTAGAAATCTTTCCCGTTATTACATCTATTTCCAAAAGGAGGATATGACTTTTCCAATGAGTCGTATAGTTTGCAAATTTATTTGGTTTTCCCGTAGTGAAAGCATTTTCTGATTTGAGTTTCTGGCTGATGCTTCGGTCATTTGATCAGATGTGTCAACTGTGGCCATGAAATTTCGCCAAAGTTATATTTGGTGGGAACTCTAAAGTGGCGTTCAAAAACCCGAGTGGGTTCTATAAGGGGAGTGGAACGAATCGCCTTCAAAATTGAAATCACCTAAAAACCTAGTTTAAAAATTGGGTAAACTTTAAATTGTTGCGAAGTTTGTTTAAAGTTTTGAAACGTAATTAATTT
The DNA here is from genome assembly GCA_034694425.1 of Arrhopalites sp. Gr-Col-00791. NCBI lineage: Eukaryota > Metazoa > Arthropoda > Collembola > Symphypleona > Arrhopalitidae > Arrhopalites > Arrhopalites sp. Gr-Col-00791. The sequence goes on from JAQHQX010000394.1 coordinate 1,998, forward strand.
GAAGGATTAACTTGGTTTTTGCTGACAGATCGACACAACTGTAATGAATTTCAGTGTTGGTGTTTGTTTTACGACTGGTGCCTTTTAACTGTAATTATCCTTGATTTGGAATTGTCGTAATTCTAATCTAGAGAAAGGAAACTAATTTACCTTTATTCGACGATTAGAGCAAACGGTTAGGCTGATAACTGATTATACTAAATGGCTTATGAACTGGTAAAACGACTAAGTCAAGATAATCTACAAATATACCTAATGCCGTTTCATTGGGATTGTAATTGACATGTTGTACTAAACTAATTTTGAATCTTAGTAAGTTAATTCGATTCGAAATTGTTAAAAGTATTTAAATAATTTGCTGTTGAGCATATTCTTATACGAGTGTGTTAATAGGTTAATAGTTGCATGAAGTGAGATTTATGAAACGACTAGTAGCTAATGAAAATATTCTCTTTGTGCATCAAACTTAAAGTTGATCTGAATAACTTAGTCGGAACTTCCGACTCGGAAGTGAGCTAACTTAAATTAAGCAAAAATCCATTGGAAATATTTTACTCTAATTTCCTAATCAACTTTAACTTAATTGGGATCATTATCAAAAATAGTTCCCTATACAACCCAATGAATTGTAGGAAAAGTCAACCCACGGAAAACTCAAGTTTAGTTTTCCGGGTTGAGTAACCTAACCTTGAGTTACTTCACCCTGAAAACTCAACCTAGAATAACTCAACCCACGGAAAAGTCAACCCACGGAAATTAATCTCAGGAAAGTTCCGGAGAGTGTTTTCGCATATCATCTAACATGCTCGCTTCGCTCACGACTTGTGAAAAACGAATCTCATGATTGGTTATAGTCAGGTTTCGAATTTTTCGTTGGTTGAGTTATCCGGGGTTGAGATTTCCGTGGGATGAATTTTTCGTGAATTGACTTTTCCAGGGTTGAGTTATCCTAATTTGAATTTTCCGGGTTGACTTTTCTGAATACCAACCCAAGGTATTTGGGATGGTGGGCTTATTGATGTACCTGACAGAAAAATCTAAATTATTTAGATTTTAGACCTGCCGAAGTGTTGTTTTGAAACCCTCAATTAAACCAAATTCTGCCTAAAATTTGTCGTAATGTGTCGATTCGTAGACAATTTCATTTCTATTCACAGACAAATTTCAGTTGCTAATTAAAAGTCGTCTGAACGTAGCAAGAAAACATTTTTTGTGAAATATTATGAAATCAAAAACATGTTAATAATTATTGGACAAGGTATTTCATTGAATTAACGCCCCTCCGGAATCCAGTTACATCTCCCAACATGACAGATTGTTGGGCGTTCATTAAACGTATACAGTACTATCAAATTGCTTACACTTCGTGTTCATAAGCATGTTGTAGGGCGATTAATAAATGCCAGTTGTAATTTTCCGTTGTTTTATATTTAGTTACGTAGCCTGTTTTTGAAAATTATTTTACTGCTTAAATAAAATAAAATAATTCTATTAGTGAGAAGTATTCAAAAGATTTGATAGCATCTTTATTGTTGAAATTGAAACCCAAAGAAAATTTTAAAATTCAATTCGTTGTCTTTAGCTACAACAAATTGTTGTTTATTACCGTATCGTCTGCTATTAACCCCAGAGTTACCTCAACATCTCTGAACTTTGAAATTCAACATAAAATCAGTAGGTCCAAGAGGAGCGACTAAAACTCTGGCTGCGAAAAGAGATTCCGTGTGTAAAAAAAAAATGGTCGCATTTGATCTCGTTTGGTCGGTATTTAGACCTGATACGGTAATCGTAGCCAAATTTCCATTTTATTATTGGGATGGAGGATAACCATTTCTTGAGGAAAAAATCCTCAAGTAAAATTTTACACCAGATAAAATTACAAAGCGTAATTCTTCCTGAATTCTATTAGGGATAATACGGTATACTCATTTCTATTTATTTTGGAATATTCGCATGAATTCTACATTGGATTTGAAATGCAAGTCAGCCTCATTTGAAGTCAAGTGGTGTTAATGGAGATGGGAGATGGTCGATGTGGGATGTGGGTGTTTGTAAAAGGATTTTCAATTGATATCTAATCAATTATCACCTCCTATCCTATCCTGTTCCTTGTCCTCTCTCTCTCATGTCATCCGAAACAGTTTCTGATTCATTCAATTACATTGAATTTTTCTACTATTCATTTTTTACCTTGATGAGCAGAAAGGTGAGTAATTTTCTCTTGTTACAGTACAATCAATTTAATTTTAATTGTTCTCTCACTTAATTTTAGCACACAACCCATTAAAAATTTCATTTGTTTTATTCAGTCCACTTGTGTTCAATCTACAAACTGATTTGGTTGAGTAACGAACAAATTCCTTTATAATTTTTTTAGAGAGACAAATAAATTTTTTGTACGAATAAAATCAAATCAAAATGACTTCCATGGGGCGGGATTTGCAAGCGGGTCAATTGACTTTCAAATGGGATGTGAAGAATCTGGAAATACGAACTCGATCCGTCGAGATGACGCTACAGCCATTAGTCATTCAGGTAATTAGTAACTGCAGTTAGTTTTAGTAAGGACTAGTTGATTTTGTTATTGGGATACCGTAATCATCGCAAGTTTAACCAATCCTTAATTTTATCTCGAGTTGAATTTGTCCCACTCCAAACTGACTGCTTGACTAAAGTTTTTGAGCTTCTTAAACTCAACTCAACTAGAGACGGAAATTCACATTCAAAATTAAAATTAATTAAAATTAAATTAATGTGGTAATTAATTAAAATGTAGTTTTGAGTCAATTTGAATTTTTTTAAATTGCTCAAGGTGACAACCCTCTTCAGTACCAAAGGGCCCTCCAATAAGAAGAAGGGCAAATCCAAGAGGGCAGGAGTTTTGGTTGCAGCTGTTGAAAAAGCTACTGAAACTTTTATTCAAAAAGGTTCAATTACAATCGCAATTAAAAATTCACCGTTTCACCTACTCAATTTTAATCACTAATCACAATAATTATTATTAAACTTTAGTTTTAAAATTTTAAAATTATACTTGACCTGCAATTGATAGGTGAGGTCATAGCAACCGAGAATCCTGATATCCAGACTGAAATGTTGGTAGCTGTAGAAGACGTCCGGCAATCTGGTTAAAAAATTTTCAAAAATTAAGCTTAATTCCCATCATAATTATTTAAATGTAGCCACATTTTATCAGAGATATTTAAAAGTCAATTTCAATTAAAATTTTTAATTGAAATTTGAAATTAAAATGCTAAATACAGGTCAAGGGATGAGTGTAGCTTCCCGTGAATTCGCAGATGACCCATCAAGATCATCACCCAAAAGAGCCGCCATGATTCAAGCTGGGCGGAAACTCCTATCAGCTGTCACTCGCCTCCTCATTTTGGCTGACATGGTCGATGTCCATTTACTTTTAAATGCAACTAAAATTGTGAGTTTACTCTTTGTTCTTAATCACAATTAAGATACAGACCTGCATTAACAATAAAAATGACGCCATAACTGAGTTCGTTATCTCTCTTACGAATTTTAATAATCAAATTTGAATCTACTTTTTTAAAAAAAAATTAGTTAGAATTTTAATTAATCGGTAGGTACAAGATGATTTAAAAAATCTTCAAAATGTTTCATCCCAACCAGAGCTAATGAAAAGTATGGAAGGTTATAGTAAAAATATGACAGAGATGATGCAAGTTGCTACTAGAAGGCAGCAAGATTTAAAAGATCCTCAAATGCGGGATGACATCGCTGGAGCTCGAGCTCTCCTCAAAAAACATTCGACAATGCTTTTAACTACTTCCAAAGTCTATTTGAGACATCCAGAATTAGCGGCCGCAGCATCTAACCGCAATTATGTCCTACAGCAAATTTGTGAAGCTGTCAATACCATCTCCCAGGTAGCCCAGGGTCGTGCTGGTCCCTCTTACCACAATGGACAGGGCGAACTTGCAGCAGCTCTCAATGACTTTGATGTAAATCACAATATAGAATTTTTTAAACTTTGGCGCTAAACTCAAATTATTGGAGCGCGGGAACAACTAAAAAACCTCCCCAAAGTGGAGGTTCAATCTACTCCTTTTTTTACCGTGTTCAAAAAATTTTCGTTTGCGCTTTTCTACATTTTCGTTTTTGAATTAAATTGAAGTTTTGTGGGATGTTTGAATTATAGGAACAAATTGTGATGGACCCCTTGGGTTACAGTGAGAGTCGTACGAGGCCAACATTGGAACAGCAATTGGAGATGATCATCAGTAGTGCTGGTTTAATGGCAGATTCTTCATCAACAAGAGACGAGAGGAAGGATCGGATTGTGTTGGAATGTAACGCTGTCAGACAAGCGCTTCAGGATCTGCTCTCCCAATACATGACGAATGTAAGTTAAAGTTACAATAACAATTAAAGTGACTCATTTTTTGCGTGTGTGTGTACACAGCTGCTTGACTACCTTCACATGGCAGTAAAATGGGCATGTGGCATTTCCCACGATAACTCTACAATTTAATTTAAATATGGATTTAAATGATTATTCAAATTACAAAAATTTAGACTGGAAAGAAGGAACGGAGTCAAAATGTAGAGTTGGCTATCGATCACACTCACTTGAAAACTAAGGATTTGAGACGACAACTGAGGAAAACTGTTTGTGATCACATTTCTGATGGGTACAAATTTACACAAAAGGATTTTAATTTTTTTGTAAATTAAGATTCATTTGAAAATTAAATGTGTCTGTTAAAATGGAGGTTTTTGAACACGATGGAGCCACTAGAGGCATTGGTTGAGGCAGCTAAGGAAGGAGATCAGGAACAAGTTGAAGAATGCGCCAATTTCTTTGCGGGACATGCGAGCAAAATGATTGATGTTGGCATTTTTACAATTTTTTTGTTTTATTTTATAAAATTAATTTTAATGGGATATCATCAAAGAGATTTTTAAAGACCTTTAAGGGAGAGTTAATCTTCAATTTTGATTTGAAGGCTTCTACCTTAGCAGCCAAAATGTCCAATAATGAAGATGGAGTCAAGATGGTCAATTATGCTGTAAGCCAAATCAAACTTTTGTGTCCGCAAGTGATCAACGCGGCAAGAATTTTGGCTGCTCGTCCTAATTCCAAGGTTAAAGTCAAAACAGCTTAAATGTGGTTTCTACTGTTTGTGCGTTGTTTAAACTAAATTCGCTGTCAATAAAAAATATTTTGAATTTTAATTTTCTGGTTAATTTTTTTGTAGGTGGCACAGGAAAATATGAAAGTGTTTCGAGAAGCTTGGGAGAATCAAGTGAGGATCCTGATGGATGCAGTGGATGATATTACGAGCATCGATGACTATCTGGCTGTGTCGGGTAACGTTCATTTTTCATTTTCATCTTAAAAATACTGGCCTTGGACTTGTTGATAAAGTTTGTGGTGAAAAATTACAGTTTAATTATAATTAAGTCTCAAAAAGTTAATGTTAGTGAATTTTGGCAATTTAATTATTTTTGATAGAAAATCACATTTTGGAGGATGTTGAAAAATGCTTGGGTGCACTACAAGATGGAGATGGAAATTCGTTTGGAACAGCCCATTCAATAATTGGGAGGGCTATTAGAATTGGAAGTGTCGTCACAGCTGAAATGGGGAATTATATTCCAGGAATCTACACTGGAAAAGTTTTGGAAGCAGTAAAATTCCTTAGAGATCTAGGTCCAATATTTTAAATACTTGAATTCTTTAAATGCTTTGAGTTGAGTCAAAATTTTGGCGGGATTTTTAAACTAAATAAAATAATAGGATTTTTCATGTAGAGTAAGTGCAATTAGAATTTAAAATACTGGACTTGAATATTTTTAATTTGGGGGTTTTTCCTTTCATTGACTACAGCGATGCCTGTTTTTGTTGAACGAGTCAATATCACAGAACAAGCGTTGGCTTCAAATGAAGGTGAGAGTGTTGATCCAAGTGAGTTTATTGATGCATCAACTCTTGTCTTGGATGGAGTTCGAGAAATTAGGCGAGCTGTCCTCATGAATAGGGTATCATTTAATTTAAGACCCTTTTTATATAAAAATCAAAATTTTAATTTGCAATTAATCCTCCACTTCAAAATTAAATTTGAAACTAAAATTGATACTTGATATTTCCAGGCACCAGAAGATCTTGACCCAGACGAAGTGGAAGTGGACGTTCATGATGACGTTGGTGTTCAAGCTGGTGAACATTTAGTTGATGAATATCCTGACATAACTGGAATCACAAATGCCCGGGTAATACAAATTTCAAACAAAACAGCTCTACAACATGAAGTTTGTCGATTCTAAAAATTGGTTTGAATTTTGCAGGAGGCGATGAGGAAGCTGACAGAGGAGGATAAGGAAAGAATTGCCCAGCAAGTTGAAAGTTTCCGAACAGAAAAATTGAATTTTGATCGTCAAGTTGGTAAATGGGATGATACTGGAAATGACATCATCGCCCTAGCTAAACGCATGTGCCTCATCATGATGAACATGACCGACTTTACAAGGTTCACTTCAACCTTCTTTTGATTAACTTGATCCATCCAAAAATCTATTTTCTGACATGCCCATGACACAGTTTAACTTAATCTTACGTCTGAGATAGTCTTTAACCTTTATTGATGGGAGTTCATTTTTTTGAAATGTCAACAGAGGTCAAGGACCCCTAAAAACGAGTATGGACGTGATCAACGCCGCCAAAAGTATTTCAGAAGTAGGGAAGAAATTGAATGTGTTGGCGGGAGAAATTGCTAAACAATGTCCAGAGTCTTCAACAAAGCAGGATTTATTGGCCTATCTCCAGCAAATCCCTCTGTTTTGTCAGCAACTTAAAATTACTTCCAATGTCAAAGCTGATGTTCAAAATGTCAGTGGACAACTTATCGTTTCCGGGGGGGTAATTTCTATTTAAATTTTCAATTAATTTTGTTCAACTTAATACACATACAGTCGTTTCCTATTTCCATTTAACTTGAAATTTCATGAAAGTTAATGACATGACTGCAAGCTTAATCGACCAGTTTTGTTCACAACCTTGAAGATGAATTAATTATGGATTGAAACAACTGCAGCTAATTAAATTTAATTATTGATTCAAAATTCAAACTAGTTGGACTCTGCTACTTCGTTGATTCAAGCAGCCAAAAACTTGATGAATTCTGTGGTCTCAACTGTTCAAGCTTGTTTCGTCGCTTCTACCAAAGTAACTTGAATATTTCCTTAAACGACATTGGAATTATCTCTAAAACTTGCACAGGATCATCGTCAATTGACTTGATTCTAAATTTTTTTTTCCTTTGTCTAGTATCCGAAACAAGGAAGTTCCATGGTAAAATGCTAATAAAATTCTAATTAGTTTAAATATTTATCAGCATTCAAATCCATCAAAAATCCAAATTCTCAATTAAAATATAAACTACAAATGAATTGTAATTTACTTGTCAGCTCGTGTGGAAAATGAAGACTCCAGGAAAGAAGCCGCTGGTCCTAGCTGAGCGATTGGAAGATGTTCGCGCTAGAGTTCGAAGGGGATCACAGAAAAAAGTACAAAATCCTCTTCTCGCTCTTAGTGAATTCCAATCACAAGAGGAATCACTCGAGAACGATTTACAAACTTGTTAATTACAATTAATATGAAATTATTTACAATTAAATCTTAACTCAACATTTCACAATTTGTTCCATCTCATTTCCCAACGCCCTCGAGATGGTGTGAATAAAGCACGGCACATCTTCCATATTGAAAGTTGGCATGAAAATATGTTGTCCTGCTTGGGCGGTAAAAGGTGTTTTTCCATCTTTCCCGCCTATTCCACCACCAGCCCGCCTTGAAGATTTTACTATTTTTGCTGGCGAAATAATATTAACCCTTTTATCTTTATTACTCGCTGTTCAATATTTTCATTAGACCAACCGAATTATGACGACATTAAGCCAATCAACACCCAATCACATATGAATAGTTAATTGGTCATAAAAACAATTAGAATCGACTTGAAGTTCAAAAGTTGCAACATTTAAGTGGCACTAACCCATTTAATTGCTCCTCAAGGTTATTAATTTTAAATGTCCACAGAAATTAATTTCGAAATTGTCCATTAGAAATAACCCGGCATATTTCTATTAAAATTTTTGTCACATAAAGTTCCTCCCAAAAAAATTCTCAATCACCATTCGAAAATGTTGTCTGAATTGACGTTACAAATTTTTTCAAATTTTATTTCCCTCTCAATTCGTCTTGGATTCTCACCCTACAATTGGATCCCCCAAGATCAACAACTCACGTGGATTTTTTCCCGACCACTTTTGAATCTCTGGCTCTTCAAACTCTTGTACTTTTGGAGTATCCTTGAACTAATCTACGTCCTCTCCTACATCTTTTATAGCATCTTGTTTAAGACAACCCAATTCATGGAACAAATCTCGATATCCTTAATGAATATTTTCTTTGGTATCGGAGCCGTCTTCATGCCCATCATGAATTACGCCGCCAGTAGTCAAAAGGATCGTTATCCTCAAGTATTTAGTCAGTTTGTTCGCTTTAATGTAGCTCATAGCAAAGAGTGGTCGACGGCAGACGGACGGAAATTTAAAGATGGTGGAGAATTGTTATGCCTTTTTATTAATCATAATAGCTACTGTTTCCCACCAGTAATTGCAGCTCTGTATGTTGCGAATAAGGGACGACCAAGGAATTTCTTTGCTGGGCTGTCCATAGTCATTGCTACGATGGGAACAAAGTGGGTTCAGTTTTCCGAAGGGGTTTTTATTTTTGGCGCTGTTTGGGAGATATACATGAGAACGGCACAAATTAGGATGATCGGCATGAACTTTTATTTTGTCTTCATATACATCAATAGCACATCCTTATGGTTACAGAAACTCTGGTAATTTTTCAGTTTCAAAATTAAATTAGATTGTGTACAGTTAAACCTAATTTAATTGTGATTGTCTATTCTGGTTTGTCTAATTATTTTTGCCTCATAAAGTGAAATGACCAGTAGCTCGAGAAGTGCAAATGAAATGAAGAGGGTGTTGACCCTGTACAAATGTCTACAAGTCCTTAGTTGTGGAGTCAACGATTGTTGGAGAAACAATTTCATTCTGCCTTTCAAGTGTGTTTTAATCACATCACACGTCCTTGGTCAATACTCGCTCATCAAATTCCACCACGTGTTAGAGATAATCCCATTATTATTTTTCACAATGGTTGTCATCTGCCTGTTCATCGTGGAGCCTGTTCTCTTCCTCCTGGCAGCCAAAGTCCACAAATTGTCCGTTCAACTTCTGTTTCAGTTGAAATCTATCCAATTCAATTCCAAACAGGGGGACGAATACCACAAGAGGAAACTGAGGTCACTCCATCCATTGGGATTACAAGTCAGTTATTTTTATGTCATCAAAAGGTCAACTTGTTTGGTGCTCTTTGCTGTCATCTTCAACACGACCATGAACCTTGTGCTCATGAAGTAGAATGCGAATGGTAGTATCTAATAGAAATTTTTTAAATTAAATCATCGACATATCAAGACTCCGCTACTACAAAGTACTCAGAATTGTATTTTGTATTTTGAAAAATATAATAGATCTTTTTGTCAATGAGGTTGAATGAATTTTCTGTAGATAAAATTGGATGTTTTTTCATGAATTAGATTTATTACCTTGAATTTATGCATCTAGTCGTTCAGCCACATGAAATATTAATTAAAATTTGAATTAGGTGAATTGATTAGTGACTAGAGTAATGAAGAATGTGAATATGTTGATTTATAGGATTCAGGAACAGTTAAATAATGGTTTGGTTGTCCTCTAAATCTTTCTTACTGATAGGAATATCAATTTTCAAAGATTTGGGGATGTCAAAACACGGAAGAGCGAAGTGCGTGCAGGAATTCCGATTATGGGCTTCAAGTATAAATTTTTGGAATGTGGAAGTGGGGCATGTAAATCTTTCCAATGAGTGTAAGTTTGACAAGATGTTCCAATGGGATTCTGTTTTACTAAAATTCGTCAAAAATACCTCGTAGACACTTTTCAGGTGATATATGTAGTCACCGATCTAGATGGAGTTAATATGATACCAGCTTGCATTTACCATGTGAAAAGCCTTCTTGTTCAAATTATTATGGACAGTTGAAATTTCTACTAAAACCTTTCCCAACGTAAACTTCTTCCCAACATCAATTGCAAATCCAATTAAAAACTGACGACATTTTTTATCATTCCACGTGCCGTCTTCATTAGTCGAATTCGAAGCAGCACCATGACGAAATCAACTTACTAAGCACCGAATCAAAATAGTTAATTGATATTGAAAACTGTGAGAATGAGCAACGGCGTCAATTCACATTTGGATGATGCAACATTTAGGCAACACTCGTCCACTTAATTTAATTGTATTTCAAAATATCCACAGAAATAAAAGTCATAATTGCATTGAGAAATAGTCTGCAGCTATTCATATTCAAGATTTTCATGAAAGGAATTTAGAAACAATTCTCGATCACCATTCAAAAATGTTGTCTGAATTGACGTTACAAATTTTTTCAAAATTTATTTCCCTCTCAATCCGTCTTGGATTCTCACCCTACAATTGGATCCCCCAAGATCAACAACTGACGTGGATTTTTTCCCGACCCCTTTTGAATCGCTGGATCTTTAAAGCATTTTGCTTGTGGAGTATCTTTGAAGCAATGTACATACTCTCCTACATCTTTTATAGTGTTTTGATCGAGACAACCCAATTCATGGACCAAATTTCAATATCCCTGTTGAACATTCAATTCGCTATCGGAACGATTTTCATTACCATTTTAAATTTTGCTGCTCGCAGTCAGAAGGATCGTTATCCGCAAGTGTTTAGTCAGTTCTTTCGCTTTAATGCAGCTCACACAAAGGAATGGTTGAGGGGAGATGGAAAAAAATTTAAAGACGGCGGGGAATTACTGTGTTGGTTTTTTTATTATTCCAGTTTGACTTTCCCGCTAGCCACAGTGGCTCTTTATGTGGTCAGTAAGGGAGGATCAAGAAATTTCTTTGCTGCATTAGCCAAGGTCATTGCTGAAATGGGAACCAAGTGGATTCAATTTTCTGATCGGGTTTTTGTTTTTGGTGCTATTTGGGAGTTGTACATCAGAATGGCAGCAATAAAGATAATTGCTTTGAACGTTTATTTTGTTTTCATGTACATCAATAGCACATCTCTATGGCTACAAAAACTCAGGTAATTTTTAAATTTCAAAATTAAATTAGGTATTTTATAGTAAAACCTGCTTATAGCGGCATGAGGCTTAACAAAATGTTGCAAGTTTGAAGTTGCAAATTGTCCACGGAAATGTAACATTTTCAAATTTCGGAAAGCGAAATACTCAGAAAAAACTAAAGTGTTTTGTAGGAAAGTTTCGTAACGAAGCTGTCATTTTGATTTAACTATAAATGACCAAGGTACTCTTTATATATACAATATCCTGTACAGTGTTCTGGTACGCTTTTTCAAAAAAATTTCATTTTTTTAGTTTCTTATGAATTTCAAAAAGTAACAACAGAGCTAAACTTGTTGTAGTTGCGTACAT
>JAQHQX010000395.1:0-13546 GCA_034694425.1 Arrhopalites sp. Gr-Col-00791
AGAAAATCTCGATCTCTTTCTTCAGACTTTTCCTTCTCTTCCTGTCGACGATGAATCAAATCCTGTTTTATCTTCAAGCCCAAAGCTCTGCTCAAGGAACCCTTCATAAAGAATACAAAGAATTTCTAGATTAAAATCTTATTGCAACAAACTCTGTTCATTGTCATTCTAGTGTAGAAAAAAATGCTTAATAATTATCATACAGGTAATAATATTGGTTTGACGTGCATTGCATTGTATTGTCCAATTTCGTTTCATGATAATTGTGAAAAGATCATCAACTTAAAATAATGTGTACACAATATATACGTGTACATCACATTGTATGTGCAACTTGTAAATACATTCTAAACATTTTGATGTTTTAGATTTCTGTCATATGTCAATGGACAACTTTGTAGCTAACCTGAGAGCTCCTCCAAGTAGAAAACTACAAGATTAGGAAAAAACCATATAGAAATTATTAAGATTAGTAAAGACAGTTCAAGTGTCAAGTTATTTGTTACAAGTACAATCATTATTCTTGTCATATTGAAGGTGAAGAAGGCAATAATCACAATTTCACAAAATTGTATTTACAAGAGTACAAGACCAACTTTTGTTTTCTTTGTGGCAACGCAAAATGAATCAAAAAAAAGTTAATGCACAGCAAAATATGAGTTTTGAGAGAGAAAGAATAAAAGAATGCGGTTGCTTTATTTTTTTTTGTTTTTGCAGCAGCAGCTTTTGTGACACAGTCGGCGTTTCAAGACCACGATCTGTATTTTTATACGCTCCAGTCTTCACATCGTCAATCTAATCGAACGATCCATTGGGACAGACCGTGTGAATGATATGACGAAGACGAGAATTTTGGAGCTATAAAAATTTTGCAAGGATCCGTCAAGATGTCAATAAAAATTAAGAAAAAAGACGCAATTATGATAATATAGAATGAAATGAAAAGGGCAAAAACGCATTGAAAAGATCAAACTCACAATTACTCACCATCACAGTCTAGTACAACTAATGTAAATTATTACCAATATATGCACGAGTAAGTAATGAGTACAATTCTTCGACTGGGAAATAACGGGGTAGAGAAAGAGAGAGAGAAAATGAATAATGACATTTTAAAAGTTTTCCATGTTTCTTGCTGTAAGCAAGCAAACAATCACAATGACGAACACGCCTACTTATTTAACTACATACTTGCATTTGAAAATATCAACTAAAAATCTAATGCTAATAATTAAAGAGAATGAGTTTCTTGTCCTCATAAAATACAACATGAAATTCCTTACTCTACAAGTTTGAAAAGTTATAAAGAATAATGGAAAAATCACTGATGAACGAAGCTAACAGAAGAATAGTAGAAATTCAAAGTTTGTCACAAGAACACGAGAGAAAAAATGTCAATCAAAACAATTAGTATCGTTTATTTCCCAGGAAAAGAGTAACTTGACTTTTGTCACGAGTACGACTACATTACCAATACAATTAATTAATTAATTGACAATCAATTTAAAATAGTGCGAGAGAAAAAAGAGCGAGGGAGAGAGAGAAGGGCAGGGTAGGATCACTCAAGCAGTTGCAGTGGTGAATCTTGTGTCATATAATTGTTCTAAAAAATTATTTTTTTTTGTGGTTATTATTTTATCTACAGTTTTTAGTGTTACTTAAGTCCAACCTTCTGGGCAAAGAGGAGGCTGTAAGTCTGAATCATCAAGATCGTTCATCATCATCATGTCGTTGAAAGAGAGAGGCAAGTTTTGTTTCATTGGAAAAGAGGAAGAGGAAGAAGAGTAGATATTTTGCATTTTTTGGATTTTGAATTTTTTGTTTGGTGAATCAATTGGTTGTGGTAGTCGTGAGATGGTTGAGCAGAATTGTTTAAAAATTTTAGCAAAAAACAAGAAAAAAAACAACCAGTTATTCCAATTCAAGTGCACAACAACCAGAAGAAAACATTAATCAATTTAAAACGTAAACAAATGTAATTACATATAATTAGTAATACTGTAATTGCATGTAGTAACTATCTATTAAACAATATTGTTATAATCAAATCATCATTATTTTCTTGTTTTGGCATCTTCTAAGTAAATCTAAAATGATATTTATAAAAGTTGATCGTTACGAAAGAGAGAAAGAGATGATAGTATAGAGTAACAGATATTGAAATCCCATAAAATGTCAAAAGAAACTACACACACTACACTATTCTACAAAGAGGGGAATCATATATATTACACAGTATATATATTCATAGTCATTCAAAAATTCAAAAGAAAACGTCCATTAAATGACATAGGAATATTTGCGCAATCAAATATATTATGATATTTATATATATTTATCCTTATATGTACTTTGTTCTTGTACCATCTTTATAATGAAGAACTTTTACGTTTTTGTGTATTTGTGCATGATCACAATCGCTATATGCTTTTATATATATTACGATATATATGTATGAATGGGCTTATATTCCACATATGTAACAATAACAATAGCCTATCATAATTTTGTCTACTGCGTCTCTATTTATTTATTATAGTGCGGAGTGACTTATCATTGAGTCCTTGTCAAGTCGAGTAAAAAATTGACAACTAAATTTTTCTATTTATGAATACTTTGTTTTTTCTTTTCTTTCAATCTCTCAATCTTTCTGGGCAAATCTCTAAATACTTTTACAACAATAGTTATATAACCGTATGGAATATGTAATGCTGCAATGTAGTAACAATCGTTATCATTATTTTTTTTATAATTTTGATTTGTAACTAATTTGTTGATAAATGTTATATCCACTTTTAATTTCTCTATACCCTAATAGAGACGATCAGAGGTTCTTTTTATGTTTATGCCTTCATAAAAATGTACATAATCTATACAATTTATACAACAATTTTAGTAATTCTTTCTCTTTCGCAAAAACTTTGATGACATGTTCAAAGTTTTCAAGTCTGGCAAGTTTCTACATTTGTATACCACATATTATAAGGATTATAAAGTTTAATTGTACTAATTATAGTATGTGTGCAGGTTGCATATAGCTAGAAGTTTTTATGTACCATGTTGGGTACACTAAAGACGATTAATGTCAATTTGATTCGTCTTTGTGATTCACTATCATTACTAAATGCTTTCTCCTCCACTAATTTTCTCTAATATATATTTATTATACTTATTACTTAGCCTTAGTTATATAAATTTCAGTGCTGCTTCCGATGAATATTAGTGCGGTTAGTAATTGATAATTGTATTAGTTATTATATTAAGTAAAGCTAGAGCATATGAGGTAATCTTACTCGAAGACTTGTACGTCGTCGGCTGTCATCACTACTTCTTCGAAAGTTGTCATTTGTGAGGGTACTTGTCCGACCAAGAGAATCTGAGCGTTGTTTGTCCGATAGTAGACCTGGATCACCCGGCCGTGGTCCTGGTGGAGTCGATGTCGCCGTCATTGCCCGGGATTTTGTAACTCTGTACTGCTGTGTGATTTTTGCCCTGAAAAAATTTTTCAAGACAGACTTTTACAATAGAGTTATATACTCTATCTATCGTATCTATAGTTTTAGACAATATCTCTATATAAAGTACAAAGAAAAGTCACTGGACTTTATGGCTCGTGCATCCGCTTCATTTATATATATAAATGTATATACGTTGTTATAAATTTCTAACCACGTCCAAACTCGGACTGGTTTACGTGCTCCCTCGAGAAGAACGGTCATGACCGAAACAAATCTCAAAGGAATAACACCGACACAATAACAAAACTTGCCAGTTCTCAAACCCAAAATCAAAAATTTAATGCTCTGTATCCCAACCATTCAACTGTGCACAACATACAAATTTTCGACCACTTCTCCAACAACTATTACGAGTTGGTATACAGATAAAAAAATACGTATGTCATAGGGTTTATATAAAGTACGTACCTTGCTGGATTTAAAAGAGCATCAAGCTCAGCTGTGAGATGCCTTCGAATAATTTGCTTTGATGGGGGAATGGCCATGGCAGAGGCTAAAGTATCACCTGTTTTTTTCAAAAAAGGGTCAAAAGTGATTATTTGGTACATATTTTTGTAATTCAACTGCAAAAATTGATAGAGTTCACGTGTAGTAAATTTATATTTCATACTGTACGAATAAATAGGGACAAAAACAAATTATTACCAGAGAATGAAGGTTCCAGGACTGCAAAAGCACCGTGAACACCAGAACCTGTATAATAGAAACACACAATGGAAAATTACAATGGACATACATCGTACAGGAGAAGTTGGGACATGGACAAGACTGGAAAAGCTTTCAAAAAACGTTTGCCTTTGTTTGGACATTCATAAACTATATAGTAAAAGTATTCTAGCTACTAGCTAGCATAGCTTTTTTGAATACCAGTCTTCATAAACTTTTCAGCAATTTACTTTGACTCTGTCATTCTCTTTGAAGTCAGTGAATGAACCGGAAAATTGCAAGAATCCTGTGTATATTGCAAGCATTTCAAGATGTACAAAAGGTTTCTACGTTTTACAGTTTTACAGTCAGCATTGATTCAGTCTCAAATACATATCGTGTTAATAATACACATCTAAGAAAACGACAAGGATTGTGAAAAAAGCACAGCGAATACATTTAATTGTACTTCAAAAATTGTGTATTTTTTTCTAAAATAAAATTTACTTTATTTATCATTAATGTTATTTTACCTTTTAAATTATCTGAGTATTCGTTGAGATCTGTGGAATAAACGTATATACATATATATATTTGAATACATATTTTAGTTGTAGAAGTATTTTACTATGTATTTTACTATTTTATATTAATCATCATTCTAGTATAATGAGAAAACACGCACCTATAGAACGAGCCCATTGAATAAAATGCTGATTTGTCCAGACTAAGGGATCATTGTCACACTGACGTCTTCTTTCAGCTAAGGACTATTTGTATCAAGGATTAAAGGTCATCAATTAATAGGTTGACATTTATATTTTAAAACTTAAATTTGTACTTGGATACAATATAAATAGCTTCTTTACCTGTCTATCGTAGGCGACAATACGCAGGAGATGAACACCGTGAGCAATAGCAGCTAAATGAACTAAAATGAAAGACAAGTACACATTTATTGTCGTTGCTACTAAACCTTTGTATTAGTATTGATGATTGTACATTTCCAATCCAAGGATTAGACTCACATTTCCTCGTGACTCCTAAATATTTCTCCAGATCCTTTTTACTTAAATGATCCAAAAGTCTGCGAGAAGGGATCACACAATCACTTCAGACCTTAGTAAAATGTCTTTCTGACATATGACCTTCATTATAACAACAAAAAAACTCACCTGGCATCTACGAGGCAGCCTGCGAAATTATCAGCGTACTGAGGTAATCCGATGTCTGGAAGCCACTCACTACTAACCCAAATGTGAGATAATTCGACAGTACATGGGAAACGTACTAGAGCAGGATTACGATGCTCTTCAATGGCAAGACGTAATTTCTTTCTGTGAAGTGGATGAGAAATCCCCAACTCTGACTCGAGTTCCTCATTTGATAATTCCAACAGGACTTTGCCACTTTTAATATTGTCGGCACATCTTGAACCATACTGTGGCATTCCTACGGGAAAAAAATATTAAACAATTTTTTCAAAAATTTATCTCAATGTCTTGCACGTTTTATGTGTAACGTCTTAACATAAATATTTATTATTTTATTTATAGTCAGTATTTCGTGAAGAGTAGACTTGAACTCACCTAGTGAAACTTCAATCCAAGCTTGGACCATGCCTGCTCTCCAGAGTTCCATTGGTAATGTAGCAGCTTCTTCCAATGCTCTTAGTTTGTCACCATAACTCTCTGTATTGGAAAAAACGAATAAGTAGTCTTTGAGTACACACTCAAAAATGGAAATGATAAACATGATAAAAATGATTTTCATCAAATTTATGAGGGTGTATCATCTTACTGTCGTATAAACTGTCACTAGGAGATGCGGGAACGGAACTTTGTGGTGACCAACTTGATCTTTGACCCGTACTGAAAATTAAACGTATATATAATGTTTTACCATCATACCCGTATGTACATTAGATAAATTCCACAGCATATGGATAACTTACTTATCGTATAAAGAGCTGGGATCCAACGTTCTTCTATGTTTATTTCTTGCAAAAACACGAGATATTGAGCCCCAAGCTCCTTTAGCTCCAGCAGACGCTCGTCCTACCAAATCAAATATGTACTTTTCGTCAGTAAACCATGATTCATCGTGATGAGATATACAAACACATCAAGACTCATTTTAATTGCACAACCTTATCATTCAAAGGAATCATTTCGCGAGCTATTTTCATCCAAAGAGTACTGTCACTAGTCGTTGCATACAATTACTTTGTAAGGTTATGTAAATACAAACACTTTTCATACCTGTCAAATCTGCTGCGGTTCTCCGACCACTTTTTCTTCGACATTCCGCCGCCTCAGCTGCCAACAGCTGTTCTGCTGACCTAGAATAAGAATAATGTTCAAAGCTCAAATTCACACTTAAATTTAATCTCATTACATTGTTTACTTGTCGCTTTTTGAAAGCCGACACTAACAAATAACAAACAAACATGAAACATTCGCTCATGTTGAAGAAAAACAATTTTTTTATGGGGGGAAAACTATTCGACTTAATTTACCTTGATAGAGCGTTTGCATCCATGGATCGTGTAAAGGAAGAGTAGGAAAGTGGTCCAGGACTGTCTCTAGGCGTAGCAAATAATTGGGGAAGAGTGGCCGTTGAAATAACCGACATGGAATCTCCATCACCCGAGTTGTCTCCACACAAATCTAAGCTGATGGCTATTGGATGAAAGGAAAAGAAAAGGAGACAAAAATAAACATAACAATGTAAATATGTAATAGGCACATAAAATGTACTACATATTGCATACATGTACATGAACATGTTGTAATGTATGCACAAGAAAAGTCATCAGTTCCGGTCTCATTAACTGAGGCTTATTAAACATGTAATAGTACACAATTATAATCCGTCTGTACAAAGCTACAAACTAATGGTCTTTGAATTGGATCAAATGCACAGTCTATGCTCTAATAAAAAAAGAGTAGCAAATAAATTTTTCATTCATCGTCGCCTATGACAGACAGCTGTCTTTAAATTACCCTGGTATGATAACAACCCTCGTCATCAAATTGTCCCTGGCTTACTTTTTTTCTATTTGTGTGTAAGTACATAGGTAATCCCAAAATACAAATTATTTTGGAAAAGTTGACTATTTTGTACTAGAGATACGCTAATACTTGAATGCTACATGCTGTATCATCATTAACTTGAATGAATTACAAATTTTATCATCCATTTCAGTACGATAAAGATTTTTTTTTTCAAGAAAAAAAGCAAAACATGCATGTAGGTACCTTCATTTGCTGAATCGGAGAGATTGCTGGCTGTTGGAAGTCCCGCACCTGAATCTCGATCAGAACTTAATCTGACACCTGAATCTGCAGAGCTTCCCCTATCACCTACAGTTGCGTATGTTGCTGTCAAGGATGAAACGAGGGAGTAATGTGACGTCGCATTTGTGCTAGATGAACGGTCTGGCTCTGCATAGATTCCATACTGAGCCAACTGTCGTTTAGCCTAGAGAAATAATAACAAAAATAAAGATATAAAAAACTTGCAAAAACATTTCTATGGATTATTTCCAACTGTATAATGTACATATCACGTAAATGATATAACAAGGTATAAAATAAATATTATGGATATACAAGACGTAGACATGAAAACATAACAGGGTTAAGCAAACAGTAAAAGACACCCTGCTAAGAAATTGTTTTGCCAAAACTATAACATACATTCCTTTATTTTAGCCTCTTCCTTCATTAATTACTGACATATTTTGTCTTTTTTTGGATTTTTATCTTTGGCACAAATTGCAATATTTTCAACGTTTGACCTTCTCTTAAAACACAATACAAAGTACACACAAAAAATACAATATTCGTCCTTACTTCATGTAGTTCTTCTTGAATTTGTTGGACTTGAACTTCGCGAACATTGAGTTGTGTAGCCAGAGCCTGATAATAGAAAAAGTAGAACAACTTTATCAATCATAAATAATAAACAACGTATTAAACGTATGATAAATCAAAATTCATATTTTTAGCGTACAGACGAAATAGGAAAAGTAATAAGTGACAGATAATTTTAGAAAATATTCGGTGTATTTTGAACACAAAGAGGGTTTTAGGTGTCAAAGATTATTAAAAGTCATGTCATTCAAGTTTATACCAAAAATTGGTTGAAAAGCCTAGTCTGAAAAAACACGGTAATTTACCGAGAAGCTTGAAGAATAAAATAAAACTCACAAGTCCTCGTTCTGCTTCATCGCGAGCGTGCCTTAAAATGTTCCATTTCTCTCTTTCAGCTTCATCCCGCTCGATTGCCAGTCGCTGGAGAGATGCCTCACTTTCCCTCATTCTCTACACATTCATGAATTAAACAAATAGAGCCATTGTGGAGAAAAAACCTACGTGTGAGTATATAGGCATTATGTTATATCAAATTCCATATAATTCTAATATAATTCCAGGTCAAAAAACCTACGGTTAGCTCTACGACTTTTTTCATGTCTCCTCTCTAACCCTATAACACTACAATAATATGTAATATATACCGTACAATGAAAAATCTACAGGAAAACTTTATCCTGACTCGAGGAAATTCAAGAAATCAGCTCCATACACAAGATACAAGAATAAAAGAGAAAGAGTGAGGGAGTAGACAAAATTTTGAAAAAAAAATTAGGTCAACATTGACGCCACTCCTTGAAATTTTCAATTATGTACACTCTGCTACTCTTTCTTCATCTCCTTTTCTTTCCAAATTCTTCTCTTTGTCATTAACTAGAGTTGGAGACCAGGACACGTTGTGCATTTTCAACTCACCTTCTATTTTCCTTATACATTATTCTTACATGCAGAATATTCAAGGAGCTTTTTTCAAAAAAAATTGCCTCTCCTCTAAATAAAAAGTTTCCACTCCCACTAAAAAAAACTTGATGGAACATGAATAACAATCTCTATTAGACTAGAACTGACACGTGTACCATATCCACCGAACTACGAGTCTACGAGTACAGAGAGAAAACTGTGTATACTACATATTAGGCACATACCGTAGAGATAGAGGTAAAAGTTGTGTAATAAAACATGTACACTTCGTTTAACTTGATTTGCCTATTTCTTTACCTTAGAATTCTGTACCTGTTCATAGTTTCGAATAAAATCCCGAAGTTCCTTTTCCTTGTCTTCTAGTGTCGCATACAATTGTTTCATTTGATTGACTGCAAACATAAAAATACAAATTAATGATTTAACTATTTAATAATATATTTATTTAATATACTTATATTTATTTATAATATGTAAGAAATTAGACGGTTTACTTACGCAACTCGAACTTTTCGGCTTTCAGTCGCTTCCTATCAGCTTTCATGGCTGGAAAAAATATAAATTAAAATGTAATTTAAACAATAGCATGCAATTATTCTTATTGTACTACAAAATTGTATCATCTAACGCACATGATCAATACTTTGAATCTCTCGAATGATGGAGTGAGAAAGTTCGTGAGGAAAAATAAGATGAATGAACAGTGTCTGGAGAAGATGAAATCAAGTAACACTCAACAAGATTGACATGGAAAGGCCAGGAAAAAAATGACAGACTTATGTTCAAACGAATAGACAGTCTGTTTTGAACAGTTGTAAAGGTCTAGGTTGAAATAAATGGAGGAAGAGCCTTGTTTCAAGTTTTTACTACCGAAAAGAATGAGCGTGTACTTCATTTTTATACTTATCTCGTTTTCGAAACAATAAAATGAGGAAAAAGGAATTGGTACAGTCTAGCAAAGGATAATTTGAGAAAATAAATTGTACATGGTATTATAACTTACCCTTCAAAATGTTACCGGCCTGTGCTAGTTCGGTCTGCAATTCTTGTGTAGTCAACTCGGACCCTTTTCCACCTGCTCCTCCAGCTCGACGTAATTCTGATAGTTCTCTTCGTAGATTCCCATTTTGAAGTAACAATTTGTCACACTCCGCACGGAGCTCTGGAGTTGATAAAGAGTCTAAATCTACTGTACTTAAGGTCAATGTGGAGGTCGAGTCGATAAACTCTAAATCCGCTACAAAAAAATACAAGAAAATAAAATCAAGTGAAAGTGAAAGTGATTTTTTTCAAATTCAATTTTCCCACTTCCCCAAAACTTTCTCTTTTCAGTGAAAAGTTTTCACTTTCATTCCACAAGAAATTTAACTATTTTTACCATGATTACTGAGTCCATTATTATTCGACTGGATGCCATTGACCTGTCCTGCCGTTTTGTTATGACCCTCATTCGTATCCTTGACAGACTGCTGAAGACCATTGTTATTCGTATTGCTTGTCGTACCGTAGGGACTGTGGGAACTTTCATGATGATTTGGAGTTGACGGTGAGGACGGTGGTGAACTTAATTGGGAGATACGTTTATTCGTATCGGATAATTCGGCACGTAAAAGAGCCATTTGACGATGTGCTGATTGCAAATCTCCGTCCAATCGACCTGCCAACGCTTTATTCTCTTCTACCATTTTACGAAATTTTGCCTGCACACAAATCAATCAACTCTTTAATGCCTACACAAAATTGTCTCAACAAATTCACCAAAACTCCAACAATAATCATTTTAAAATGGTAACTAACCAATCTCGATACAGTCGTTACCGACCATGCTTACGAGCAAGATTGTAATCAAAATTCTCAAACATATGTTTCTCCGATGCTTGTCAAGTAAGCAACAAATGTGACCAAACTTGACAGATGGACAAGTGTCAAACTGTCCATCATACTACAAACTAGTAGATTATAATAAAAGAGTTTAGGACTTACTTGAATGTCTAGTAAGAGTCTTCTCATAAGCGCTATAGAAACTTTGAATGCTTCCGTATACTTGGCTTCTCCATTTTTGACGTCTTTTGCAGTGAGAGCCTCAGTGTCAGATGAGAAGACAAAAGAGATGATTTGTTCATTTAATGTGTCTAGCGAGTGAATTGCTGTAACAAAAAGAAATACAAATATGTACAATGCCATTCCTCTTATAATTTTTATTTAATCGCATTCACATTCTCAACTCATTGGATCATCAAATATAAAAAATTGTCATTATGTGTCACTCATAAACATCATTTTTTTGCGCGCTTTACTCTTCTTCCTAAAAAATGTATACTTTTTACTCATTTAAATGCACATGGATATAAACTACTGTATGTATAAAGATATAATATGCACAGA
The DNA here is from genome assembly GCA_034694425.1 of Arrhopalites sp. Gr-Col-00791. Taxonomy (NCBI): domain Eukaryota; kingdom Metazoa; phylum Arthropoda; class Collembola; order Symphypleona; family Arrhopalitidae; genus Arrhopalites; species Arrhopalites sp. Gr-Col-00791. The sequence goes on from JAQHQX010000395.1 coordinate 11,348, forward strand.
TGGCAGAGATCAGTTTCAACAAGAGTTTACTATCCCTTAATTAAATTTAACACAAGTTTAACGTCTCTCAAAATAATCAGATGTAGTTTAGACTGACAAGGGCTTGTCATCCCCTTAAAATTTTCTGTATGTAAAGTATGTACACTACAAATATAGAAAAGGACATGGGAGTTGAAGAGACAAGTAAAAAGAGTGATAATGATGACAGATCGAAATGGTCCTTCCCATCATCTGTAGTTGACAGAGACCAAATAAAAATTTACAGGAAGGAAAGAAAAAGTCGTGGGCAGAGTTATAGGTTTATGACGTGCTGTCATAAAATATACCATCATAAATGTCATAATGTTTTAAACTATAATGTGGTTATACTTGTACAGTTATCCTCAGTGCAAATTCAACCCATTACAAATGTACACAGCACTACAACCATTACTATCACACTGTTTACTGTTTACTACCAGTATAGATACTCATCGTCACACTTTTATGTAAAAAGTCCAACTACAGTCTAATCCTTTCCTAAATTGTACTCTGATTAGTTTCCTTACAAGTTCTCCATGGGACATGGATACAGTCCAATACAGTAAATACAATAGAAAGCCCGAATGAAAGTGTTCACTGTGTCATTTTGTGAAAGGAATGTAAACTATTCAAAACAATTCGTTATAAAACATTGCAATGTTTCATTTCCCACAGTTTGAACAAATTCAAGACTTTTAATTTTCGGAAGAGAGATTGTGGATTGTAGATTGTGGGTTCCAATTTCAATCCTACCCAGCCACATGCCACAATCACAATGCACAATGCACAAGCCACACATGTAAGAGCCACCCCAACAAGCCAAAAAATTAAACAAAAAACTGAACTACATCAGGCTCACTGCAGCGTCTTGAATCTTACTCTTGCCTTCAGAAAAGAATGAACAAAAAGAAGAAGAATGTCTTTATTTTTTTCAAAAGCAACACAGAAAAAATATACACGAGAAAAGAAAAGGGATATTCATACCATCCCAATCCCAAAAAAGCAATCTCATTATTTCTCATTAACTTGCACTGTGTCATTATGCACACTCCCTACATTAACATTTTACATTTCCATTAACATTAGCACACTCCATGCTAATGTGTATACTAAACTCTAGACAGTGCAGAGACTCTGTGACTCAGACTCAATGTTGTGAAGACTTTTGCCATGTCGATGTCAGGAGGAGAAGGAGGAGGGAATTTGGCACATGCTATTTTTTTACAATTTGACTCACCTCATATAGAATTTCTTAACACGGAGATGACTCAAATTTCTGACATGGAGCATGGAGGAGAAGAAGGAGGAGCAAAGAAAAAATGAAGATAAAACTAAAATCCATAGTTGATGTTGACACACACTACGAAAGAGGTACATAAAATTGTATAATATCTTGCTGATTTTCTTGATGATTGGATCAAAGCCTTGACTGTACCCTAATTGAAATTGAAGATGAAGATTTCGTCCCATTCAAAACGAAATGAAAGATGATGAAAAGATTTTTTTGATCGTCTTTCTCTAATTCACATGATCCTCCCTACAACATCAAATAAGGTTAATGTATCTGTCTCCAATATCCATATTTTAATGTATAATCTGTACATATATAGTCTTTAGTACTGTGCATCCATTGAATAGATACACACATAGTAACACATGTACAATTACAACAAGTAGGTGTAGCCATATTAGATTGCACATTGCACATTGCAGTGCTAGTGCTGTATTTATCTGTACAAGTACAAAATTGCAAATATTACACTACACAATACACAACTTTATAAAATACAGTTCAGTGAGAGAAGAGGGAAATAAACTGTAAACGTGTAATTGCAAGATGTTTGTTTCCAATTTTTTTTATTTTGTTGCTAGCCCCGGGCCTATAATTAGCCAGTTTGGTAGTACAGTTCAGTAAGTAGTTAGTGTGTGTGTATACTTATACAATTTAAATTGTGTGTTGATAAAAAGGCCGACAGTTCCGAGTCTTGTGCTAAACTTTTTTGAAATGTACAGAAGCTCATGTACATGTAAATACAAACTTGTACTTGTACAAGTACATGTGGACAGACTGCATCTATGGTTAATATTATGGAGACAGAGGCTTGTTACAACAAGACTTGTCTAAACGAGTAGATGTAAAGTGTACCATTATAACATTTATAACTATGGTAAATTACA
>JAQHQX010000396.1:0-13546 GCA_034694425.1 Arrhopalites sp. Gr-Col-00791
ACTTAGTCAACATCCAACCAAACACCCACCACATTTTTGTACTTTTCCAAAGATTACCTGTTATTTTCTTGTACAATTTATAAATCTTAATCTAAACACGCCTCTAATAAAAAAGGATCTATTTTCTTAAATATTCTTGTCTTGCATTTACTATGTAAGCACAGTCAAGTTCATGATGAACAACAATAGTTATCTCTGACTAGCAACTAGTGCTTTTGTTCAAGATTCGTCATTGTTCTGATCTCAGGGCAGTTTGTTGCTGTAGTTCATATTAAGTTTCAGAAGAGGTTAAACCTATGAAAAGCCTGAAGGTTGATGTATTCGAAGGGGGCCGGCAGTTCTGATTGGACGGTCACAACTCTCATGTCAAATTTGTACACTGGACTTGGTCATAATTTTTATTATTCTAATCCATTGAATTATTGGATGTTCACATTCTGAATTCGGGGACACCGGCGAATTGATTTTGTGACCTCCCGTTTGGCTTCAATTTCGAGTTTTGCCAAAAAATCTGCTGTGGTGACTCGGGTTTGGAATTTACAATCTTGTGTTTCCCAAAACTTTAAAATACATCGTATAAAACTTTGTAGACAAGTTTTATGTAATTGAGCCTGTGGTTGATTAAGCGAATTTTGGGACTCGGTCATGCCAGTCGTGTTGAATTCGACGTTTAAATTCGACCTTGCTTATTTTTTGGCCACATTTATTTAATTGTAGGCTAAAAGTATCCTATGTAATCATATTCACTTTCAATTTCACTTGTAAATAAAGAATCATTTGTAGTATCCCCATTTGTCAGCTATTCGGAGCTCAAGACGTGAGCTTCAAGCCTACAATTAATTTTCAAACTTGTTCCAATGCACTTCTTTAAAAAAAAATTCGGTCAAACTTTAATTGCACAATAGTTTCCAAAATGGAACTTTTTTCAATTACTCCGACAACAAAAGATGAAGAAAAGATGTTGAAACCGTTTAATAAAAATTGTGTCGGTGCTTTTATTGGAAGACGAGAGTCAAATCAATTATAATGTTTATTAATTAATTGGATTATAGGTTGTTTACTGTGGCACTGAATAATTTATTATAATTTAAAGAATGCCAAAATTCCATTCTATTTTTAAATGGTTCTGAAATCAGTTCCGATTTGTCATCAATCACCAAATATTTTAATGGTTCATCATCTCGTCCAAAATTTGCCTCAAGTGTTGTGCCACGAAACTCCAGAAGTGTTCTACAAATAAAGTAGCAATCAAACTTATGATTAATTATTTGAATTTGTCTCATAATCCATGTACTTTTCAAAATTTTCACAGTAACTAAAGTTAAATATCTCCATGATTAAACTATCATTTCAAAATTTCGAGTACTTTGTTCCAAAGCTCGACTGAGACTTCATCAGACTTATACCACAAATCTGATAAAGTCATATCATTTAACTTTAATCTCAATTAAAATATTGACTTACTCGTCCCCACTTGCAAACTGCACCAAGAGGCTGACAAAATCTTTTGAGAATTGATAGTTTGAATCCTCACGTCCGATATCCAGGAAGGGAAAAGCTGGCGAGATCATCACCAAATCCTCGGCATGGCAAACACCTCAATTTAAATAAAAGTCACATTAAACTCCTTTTATCAAATAAAGACCCTTGTGGTACGTGCATATGGAAGGAGCAATTGAGATTTTTGCTCATTCTTCTAGATATGACCCAGGGTCACAAATTTACATTATGCATTCCAAGCATTGTTCTTCTTACAACACTGTGGAACTTGACCCATGTCAATAGGCCTGAGTCATCCTGGTCCAAATTGGAGGAGCCTCAGTGGCCCAAAAAAATTGGTTCTCGATATTTAAAATATTGATTTATGGAACTAGGAAACTGAATTCTTTGCTCTTTCGATATACGGTTGTTCAATTAGTTAACTTTCATACCATAATTCCTGGGTGGGTTTCCCATAATGTGTTTGTTCCATAAAAACTTGACGTACAGAATAAATAGTTCGATGTAGGGATGGAAACGACTTTTCAAATTAGCCATAACTGTCCCCAGTCCCCCTTCACCAGCCCCACCAGTCTTGTTGTAAAAGTAGAGGTATACGGGTGAAAATTCCTTTTGAACTTTGGCGGTTTCGCTGAGGCCAAAGGCAAACTGTCCATCAGTTGCCAACTGAGTCAACTTTGAAATTCGTTCATCTCTCGTTAAGCCCTCATCCGGTAAATAGAATTCTTTCAATTTATTTGCCATAAAAGTCGCCTCGGCGGCAGAAAATTTCGTTGACAAGAACAAATAGTTTTCCATACTCGCATCCCAATCTTTTTCTACTTTTTCCAGAGCTCCATCTTCCCTATAGAAGGCTAGAAAAGAACGATCATTTTAATCTGAATTTAAACTAAAATTTATGACAATTCAAATGTTGACCCTTTTTGACTTACAGAAAGCACTCCAAAGGCCTTCGTCGTTGGTGACCCCTGACAAAAAGGGAACTCGGTGGACTAAACCTTTTTTAATAATGTCGAATGGATATTCAGTCAAAAAAGCTTCATCATCATCGACTAGTTCGACCGTCGGCGGGAAATTTGAACCACTATTGGCGGGGTTACTTAGTGACAATGTCCTCTGTCCAAAAAAATTATTTGAATTTTACCACCAGTTTTTTGTTCAACATAATTTATAATTTAGCGCCACATTCTGTATATCATCATTTTAAATTTAATTGTGAAGCAGAATTATTTCATGTAAATTCTGACCGCGTCTTGTTTGAAAGCTTCCAGTAACTCGTGCATCGTAAAATGTCGAAGACATTCGGTCATTTTGTCGCTAGATTCAGTTGGACAATTCAAGTCATGCGCCAACTTTTTAGTTTTGTTGATGACGAACTCTGGTGGCCGAAATGCCCAAGGTAGAATCGAGACTATGGTCAAACCAATCAAAATATCAATTTAAAACCAACTTGAACAAAAAGATTTCAGAATATGGATTTCAAATTCAAATTTTCAAAGTTACCGCCACTAATAGAGATGGCTTTATTGAAAAGTCCTTTTGTCAATTTGGACATCATTAAATAGTGAACACTTGCACCACCAGCAGATTGCCCAATTAAAGTGATTTTATTTGAATCCCCACCAAAATTCTGGATATTCTTATTGATCCACTGTAAAGCCAACGTTTGATCTTTGAGGGCCATATTCCCCCGAATGTTTTTGTCTCCAGTACTTGTGAACCCTTAAAAAAGTATTTATTAGGAAATTCAAGTACCAGCTTCAAATGGTCGATTAATTCAAAAGACCCCTAGAGCAATCATTCACATTTGATTAAGGAGTTCCATGGAACAACAAATAATTTAAGGTTCATGTTTGATATGCTGACTGCGCCTTGATCAGACCTGCATTATGGGACTTATGTTCGAAAATTGAAATATTTGGCAGTCTTTACATAATTAAATGATTTTAGTGTGGTGGGAAATAGGTGAATAAAGATAGAGGCACCCTTTAAATGGGCCCAAAAGTTGATTTTCAAAGTTTTTACATTCATTTGAAATCAATAGAAATTCGGATAAAAAATTAAAGTCAATTTTATATTTCTGTACGAGAGATTTCTTAATGAGTAAAATTACCAAATAATCCTAATCGGTAATTGACTGTAACGAAAATGATGTCTTGATCCATAAAATAATCCGGCTTGATATCCTCCCCTGATCCAAGGATGTAGGATCCACCATGAAAAAATACCAGAGTCGCCAATGATCCTTTCAACGACTCTTTCAGCTGGATCAAAATATTAAATTCGAAATTAATATTAATTAAGTTTAAAAACAGTTTTGAAAGGTGCTCGATAGGGATTAAAATATTAGATTAACTGAAACTAGTTTAAATGACATTTGGATGTTGAAGGTGGTTTAAATTGAATAGGATTTCTTACGTTGGGTACATGAATGTTCAAGTAGAGGCAGTCCTAATTAATGGAATTAGTTAGTTTTAATTGCATTTTAACTCAAAATCTTGTTAGTAGTCAAAATTTAATTAAAATTCGTACTTCGTTCCCCTCAATAGCTCCAGTCAGGAAATTGATTTGAGGGCACTTGTCTCCATATAAATTTCCGTCTCTTACACCTTCCCATTTTGTAACTGGTTTGGGTGTCTACAATATTGAAATTAACAAAATTATTTTTAAATCACTTCAAGTGTCACCATCACCTGCAGTTTAACAAATTTTATTCGATACGTCTGCAGACACAAGACCCTTAAGAAATCTACAAATTTTTTTTTCTCTCATTTTCTAACTTTTTGAAGTAAGAAAATTAATTAAAAATTTTTAGAGTTCAAAATCATTTGTCGTTGGATTATAAAATTAGAATTAGAATTAAAATACTCACTTGAAATCGTAGTGCTCCAATAGGAGGTTGTCCATAGGGGATATTGAGCCAAGAATAAAATTCCCGACCATCCCTGGATTTTGAAACTGTCCCTCTGATTTTACCAGTCTCTGTCGTCACAGTCGGACTCCACTTGATGTCGCTATTAGTCCGACAGTAATAAACATAGGCCATTGACAAAATCAAAACTATAATTGAAAATCTAATTGAAATTTGATTGTCCATTTTATATGACAATTATAAATTTAATTTTGATGCAATGAAATTAAATTTAGTCTGGTAATCTTTTGAGAAATTTTGAGAATTTGGACGAGCCTGTCGATGGTCCAGTCGAAAAGAGAAGTATAAAAGAGAAGGAACACCACTAACTTTGGATTTTTGGACTTTAATGATAAAATGTTTAATTGTGGTTCTAAATTATTGATAAGTTGAAGCTGAATAGTCTGAATATGAAAAGTCAAAACAATTTTGATTTGGATTCAAGTGGAGAACTGAACAGTGGCAGGGAGGAGGGACAGGGATAGACAGTAGATAATTGTGACCCAAGGTCAACCACAAGTTTTTTCACTGTCAAACATTGGAAATGATTTCTATTCTTCATTTTTTATTTCAAGGCCACATTTTAATTTGTAATCTGTACTCTCAATGCGTGTCTGGATCATTAAATGCGATTACATTTATCTCTAAAGAGGTTACACTTACATGAGAATTTAATCGAGTTTATTGACATTAAAGTAATACACGAGATGCAGGAAAAGTTCCATTGACTTTTGTTTTATTTATTTTGTAATTTCTATTGAAAAATTAGCATGAGCATCACAATTTAATTTAGTCTACAATTTTATGCTTAGTTGAACAAATAAAGTTGTTTAGTGTCCCGATGATTGCTAATGCTCATCTTTCATCTTTTCAAAGCTGGAGATGAATTTTACAAATTATTTTAATCTCAATTTAATTTTCTACAAAAGTATCCAAATTAAAAAAATTAACTTTAATTTTAGTCTCACTTTATAGAGGATGGCGAAGTAGATGGCATCATGATTTTTTCCAAGACGAGTAACGATTAAATTGACGTAGGTGTCAGTTGGTTCTGCAATTAAAATGAAAAATCTATATTAATTTAAATTGATTTGTGTGTAGCCATTAAACCACACGACAAACGATTTAAAACAAGATGACTATCTTGAAGAAGCATGTACCAATTGACCTTCTGAGGTCGTCAACATTTTTATACTAATGTACGGGTCACAGATTTCGACTATGTATTAATTCAGCTTCAATTCCCGTCCGCAGAATGTTATTCAGCTGCTAAAAGAGTCACAAAGTGACGGTTTTAACATCCTTTCTATGAGTTCGGTTGAATTACTGGGAAGTTGAAGAACAACTTTTTTTTCACCTTTTGGAACTTACCTACTAGCCTCATCTTGAGATCAAATCCAAGTTTCCTAGGCTACGATTTAAAAAGGTGCCTACATGAGTGTGTATTTATTCGATATGGGTGGCCATCATCAATAAGAATCAGCTTTAGGTTCAAAAATGCGCCTGCAAATTTTACCATCAGCAAAGGTGATGGTTTCTCCACTGTTGTATCTGCCGTTTTCGTAATTGCCGGACTTTTGTCCCATTATGTATTTTATTGTTGTCCAAAAATATGCCAAATGTATAAGACTCTGGAGTGATGGTTTTGGTTCGGTGTTTGCATGGTTCCTACTTGTTGTCATCAGGAATTGTCACCCAGGCAAGGTCCACTTGAAAAACTCACATTACAACAATTTGTAAATCGGTGAGCCACAAAAGAGAAAACAAACAACCTGAACTTACCTTTTGTTAGGAGGCGAAAAACTAATATTGAATATCGAACAAAAGTCCAAACATAGTGGTGGTGTAGTGTTGACATAGTCACCACTTTTAGATTTATATCTAGACAAACACTCACACGGACAATTCTTGGTGGAGTTGATATCACACATAACCTTTCAACCAATCTTCTTCCATTAATTCAGTGCAACATCAAAAAGATGACAATTTTCTTATCCATCTCCTTACGACTCAACTTGAATATATTTCATCCACCTTCCTCTAGATTAAGTGCCTGAAATTCAACTTCATCCAGTTAAGCTAAATTCTGAAACGAAATCCTTTTCATCTTTCATCTAGTGAAGAATTTTTTGAGCGATCAAAGTTATCTACAATGAGGATAGTCTAAAATCTAACAAAAAAGTAAAATATGTTCCAAGCCAAAAGAAAAAGTATTCACATGATCTTTCAGTGTCGCTGAATATAACAGATTTAATTTGTCTTGATTTAGCCAAAAAATGGATATATTTTCGCATCCAATTCTTTCCACTCATTTTTATATTTGGATGATCTTCATCTTTAGCAAAAGAGAACTAATTGTAGGACAACCAATACAAACCTCAAGTAAATCAACTTTAGAAACTTTAGAAACTCTGTACACTCGTTTCTCTTCGCACATCTTGTGTATCTTCAAAAGGACTCAAATGGTCCTTCATGGTTCCGCAGTAGAAATAGATTTTTTTCATCACTCATTCCCTTGCATTCAGGGAGCATTAATTTTTGATCTGGAACTAAATAGTGGGGGTGGGGGGAATCATACGACTATGAAGCTTAACCACATTTCAAAATTTACTGACCCTTCCTCAGTACACATTCTAGCATTTCTAACTCGATCTAATTCAACCAATCACTTTTTGTCCATACTTGAGCAACTCGTGTCTCGAAATCGTCATTGGAATAAACTCCATGATTTTGTGCTGTTAATTTCAAACCACAGAGCACCATCTTCAAATTCGGAAAACTCTTTGTCTGAAGAAATATTTGAATCGCCCATGGTTTGCTTTGCTCCTTCCAACCTGCTCATAGTGAATCCAATTCAGTTTGAAATCTCCATCATCCATTCGTTTGTCAAATCATTTACCCCATTTTGGACTATCTTGAAATTGAATATAGAAGCCAAAGCGTTTTTGAACTTGTCTAGAATCCAACTCAAGTTTCAAGTGCTTAAACATCGCCAAACGACTTATTTAGGAGATTTGTACAACCACGGCCAAAGAGTTCATCATAATCAAGATGCTGTATGGAAGACGCAGGTTGCTTATAGAAATCAATTTACAAGGAACACTTGGCGCCATCTCAACATTTCTATTCATTTGCCTTCAAAGCCTTTGTGGGAGTGTCTTGGGAAGCCATGTGCCGTATTCATCAATGGGATTTTTCGATGTCATGGATGTAGACATCATAACGTTAGTAGTAGAATATACATTGCGAAGCTTGACCTTATAGAGAAGAAAGGTGACATGACTATGTCTATCGTCTATCCAAGCAGCAGAGAAACAGGAATAGAGGAATCTGCAATAATCTCCACATTGTTTCATCCATTTCATTTAAATGTGTGGTTAGTTTTCATGGCAATTGCGTACGCGTCATTGTTGGTACATTATTTTGGGTCATCCCACAAAGAGTTTTTCGTTTCTATTTTGTGTTGTGTGTCGCCATTTTTATTTCAAATTGTCTTGCCAACATCTATGAGGAGGTTCTGGATGTTCCGCATATTTTGGGTTTTGTCTGCATTCCTTGTCAGCAACTTTTATTTGGGTGATCTAAGAAGTGGTCAAGTGATGCCTGATGTGTCTATGGCCGATATACAATTTCAAAATTTGATCCAAAATAGTTTCAAGTTCACGACTCCGGGTGGGCCGGAACATCAAAAAAGGGTATTTGCTGTATTACGAAGATTGAGACACGCAGATGATGGGTCACGAAGAATCGTTGATGAGATTCTCAAAAACGAGGTTATGAATTCGACCAGTAAGAATCGGCAAGCGTTTCTTGTAATTGATGCGGAGGTTGCTGTAGTGAAATTTAAATTTCCTGTCGTTTTTAATCAAAATTATGGTATTTTGAGGTACGCAATTTCACTTGTACCCATAATGGTTGGATTTGCGGGTCCCAATTTGGATGTACTGGTAGGCGCATATAAGAGTATGGTGACTGGGGGGTTTCAGAGTTATAATCATAAGCAAGAATTTAATCTGTACGCCATTTACAATATGCGTTCGGTTTCCATCAAAACTACTTGGCAATGGAGAATGTACCATGATGATGTAAAGGTAAGACGGCATGACGCCGTGTTACCAAGTTTAAAAAATTCGTTAACTAAATGTGGTTTGTACTCTTTGTGCATTGGACTGGTCGTTGCCGTCATCGTACGTCTACTCGAGATTTTTTTCAATACAGGAGCTTATTTCTTTGGTAGATAGGATATGATATGGCCTGCGATTTCATGATCAATTCAATTTTCTTATTTTGTGAGCGATGAAACAACTAACTCGTTCGTTCTGAAATTAAATCAGCATCTACAACATATGATTCTAGGATCTTTCTTCCCACGGAAAAATCGTGCAACGGAAAACTCGTCTCATGGAAGATTAAATTTATTGCTAAACTGACAAATTATATTTTCATAAATAATTATTTCCAAAATTATATTCTATTTCTTTGAAAAATTAGGACCCCGTAGAAATAACGTGAAACCAAATTAAATTGTTTACCAAGTTTGTTGTCCTTCCTGTCTCTTCGATCTGCTGGAGGCTCCTTTTAACCAATTTTATAACCAAAACTTGAAAATTGTTGCTGTTTTGATTTTGAAATTGATTTTGACACAGATGGTACTACTGAAAATCTGAAAAAAATACCATTTTCAAAAGTTTTATTTTGATGCTCATCATTTTTGTGGTATTTTTGTGAAATTATCACAAAATTGCAAGTTATTTGAATTTCAAATTTTGAAATTCCTCATCCAATTCGAAATAAGATTTACAATAAAGTTTTCATTTTCTTGGTGAATTCTGAACGTATTTGACATTTTGCTTGGTGGATACAGTCATAACAAAGATTCAATATGGGGTAACTGGTTTGGAGCACTAATTACAATTATCAAAAATTGCACTGAATTTTTAAAGCTAGCAAAATTAAAAATGTAACTAAATTTTTGTTTTTACATCTTAATATTCTACCAAAATACGAGCACGTAATACGTGTCTATTAAAACGATGAATTTTCGGCAAAGTTTCTTTCAGAAAGTTTAGGCTAACGGCGCTTTTTTTATTGAAAACAGCAAAGTGCACGTCATTTACAGGTTAACGGTAAGTGGGCGCTAAGTGGATAATGCAACTACTGAAGTGAATGTTACAAGTAAGAATGTCGTTTTTGTCATCTGTGTGGGTGGAAAATCTGCCACTTGCAAATTTTCTCGGTCAGGAAATTCTCCAATTTATATACATCCCTCTAATGTTAAAATGTTGTTCCTCCGTCAAAATAGTTTTTGTTCGCCGAACCATTTTCGACAAAATTGCACATATTCCATCTCCGGTCATCTGGAGGACTTTGAATGTGATAAAGTATAAGCTGTGAGTATTCCCTTCTACCACTTGAAAGGTCTTCATTTCCTTCAACAGCTGAAATAAAATTCGTTGTCTGAAGTAGTAGCTACACTTCATCAGCGTGAGTAAATCTAAAATGTTTTAGAGTATGAAACTGAATAATAAACGAAAATGCTATTAAGTCAGCCCTCTTCTGTTTATACAACATTCAAACTCGATGGCAAAACTCTAGGGCCACAGTCTTCTCTTCAAATGATTATAAACACGCTGACTGTCGAGTATCCAGAATTGGAATGAACTTGAATTTTTCACATGGTGATCCACAGACGTAGCCCAATCATATAAAAATTTCAAATTTTTTTCTTTTGCATAATGTCAACAGCGAGTCGTAAACCAGATTCCATATTTAAAATGGCAACTCGGAGAGCTTTACTTCTGGCGTTTTTATTTCTGGGACAAATTTTGAATTCGAAAATCGTTTCATCAGTTCCTACTAGAAAATTTGCCCTTCAACCCATTCAGGCTCATTTAGACGGTTTGCACCATAACAGACCATACAAGGATAAAATGTCGTTGGACGAGTTTATTCGGATTTTCAAACATTCTGCCATTTTCTTACATTCCATTCAACTTGGAGTGAAGGACGAGGAATTCGGAATATTTCTCGACCAAATTAGAAAGATGGAAATTCCTCTGGGTTTTCATGTGGACAACAGGAGGGGAAATTTTGTGAGGTTCGAAAGGAGGAAGTTTGTGGGTAAATTGATGGAAGGTTACAAAGTCCATATTTTACTTCAAGAGACGAGCATCAATTCCCATTCAGATGTCAACAAATTTTGCTGGATGAATCAGAAATCTTTTGATGTTCTGGAAGACGTCATAATTTCATTGCACATGCGTAGTCAAGGCGAACTGGTCAAACTCCTAAGCGACAAAATAGTTGACGATAACGACCTTTCTGAATATTTACTCTTTGCTACCTCGAACACTCTCAAGGTCTCAGTGGATAGAGTGACTCTGAGAATTGAAAGCACAACCATTATCCACCTTATTATTCAAAACAGTGAAATCATCACAAACCTGATTCCAGTTCCCTTCATTTTGGTCAACCAGAGCACATCAAATTTCGATTCTCCCGCTAAACCCGATTTTAGGAACAATTTGACCAAGTTCCGTTCACAATTCCACTTGGGTCAACTCCGTCACACGACGGGTGACAAGATGTGGGTTCCAAAAGGGGATACGAAGGGCATTCCATGGAATTTTAAAATTACGGAAATTCTCCAGACGAGTGATGATAGATTCGCCACACTCAAGTTGATGAGCGACATGACCTCGCATCTCAACTACTCTTTGACATTCTTTACAAAAAATAAACCTCAGTGGATGCTGGAGCACATTTTGGATTCAGTCGTTGACCTTGACTCCCCAAGTTGTGGAACTCTAATCGGAGCGAAATCATACGGTCATTTGGAAAAAATTGGCGATCAATCCTACGTCATTTTGTATGACTCTGATCCACCCACGGAAATATTTCTGATTGAATCTATCTGGACTCCATTTTCATACGAGATTTGGATACTCCTGTTCCTCTCAACAATGTTCTCATTGGTGATGAATTTAATTGGATTCAAATTAAGTTGGGGGAAATCGATTGGTCTGGTTATTCGACCATTTTTTGCGCGCACTAAAATTCCCAGTGGAGTCAAATGTCGGTGGTACTTTTTGTCATGGATGTTGTTCGTGTTTCTCATCAAGAGGTTCTACTTGTGTGCTTTCAAGACCAATCAGATCGTTCCCTCTGTAAGGGAAGTGAAACTTGAGTTGGAGGACTTGATTCAATTAAATTATAAATTTTATCCTACTGATCCAGTCATCAAGATTCAGTTGACTCTAGTCGTCCTTGAAGGAAAAAACAAATTTCGTCAAAACATTGTGACTCGAATATTGAAAAACTGGATTCGAAACGATACCAAAGAGGAGGAGTTCGCTTATCTGGTTGAATCCGAGGATAGTAAAAGGTACAAAATTGTTTGGCCAGTTGTACATCGAATTCATTTGAGTTTGTTGGAAAACAAAATTTGGGCTTCATCAGTCATGGTCGGGTTGTCTCCTCCGAATTTAGACCTGATTCTCATGGCCTTTCGAAATTTTTATTCCTCTGGACTCTACAAATATTTACGTGATGTGGGTACTACTATACGTTGGAGCGATTTGGGTAGAGAATGTAATTTGCCTTGTGATCAGCGTCTCTGGGAATTATTTGCACGAGATAAAATCTCCGAATGGACAATTGAACAATTGCCCACACTCCAAAATTCCGTTCTCAAAATTTTGTTCAGTGGACACGTTTTTATGATTTCGGTCGCCATCATTCTTTTCCTTGGCGAGAGACTGTTCTTGTGCATTTGGCGGAAGTTGTGGTTGTGGATAAGTTCGCTTTGGACTCACCTGAACCAAGTTGGACTTGGAATTTGGAGAGTATTCGATGAACACATACCCTCTGCCTTGAAGCGGACCAACTTAAATGTTCAATGGCTCCTTACTAGAAATCAAAGGGTTTGATATTATGCAAAGAACAAACAGTTTAAGGAAATGATCCCCAAGTTCCCGAATGTCTAAACAGTCATTTCAGTAGATTTTCTTTAGATTTCAATGATTGCATTTAGTAATCATGAGTTTATCATTGTATCTATCATACGTTCTAAACTTTGCTTTGACGCGCCTGTGCTGGGTTAATTCGCCTTCTGAGGCACACCATGTATTCTCCATTCGTGAATTTTCGACAGTTAGAAATTCTGCCTTGAGCAGTTGGAAAGTTTTAATGTGAGAGTCAAAATATTTTTGGTTGTAGTAACAGAAATTAATTCACGTTCAGGAAATTAATTTCCTTCTAACTAATCAATTGATTACTTACATGAAATCGAAGGTCCATATCCAATGTCGAAGAATTTTAGGTCATTTTAATCGGCGACCATAATTGAAAAATCGCTCATTATGACGTTGTGTGTACGCGCATGTATTCTTAGGGGTTATATTTTGCGGGGAGGCCATAATTTAAGTATTTACGGTACACAATTGAAATAATTTAACTTAATCCACTTAGAACCAACTCAATCCAACCTCTAAACCCACATACCCGTTCTGCTGTATTAAAATAAGTAATCGGAGGGAGCTATTGATGGAGCCTAGACAGAGGTCTGAGGATCCCGTGAATGTTGCTAATTTCCCCAAAGGGGAATTAATAATTGATTAATGTGAAATTTTTTTCATGATAAACTGGTCCACGGTAATTTCTTGGAAGTTATTGTTAAAGACTCCAGCATTTTAAATATTTGATTTGTCATGTTCGTGTTATTAATATGTCGTGCCAATAAATTATAAGATATTAATTCACCACTTTAAGTGAAATCTATTTTCTTCGTTTAAATGCATCGTAATATTTTTATGCTTTCGATTGTTTTCACGGTTCCATGTTTTCATATCAAGGACACTTGATTCCTAACAACCAGGACAGGTTTTCACCTGTCCATTTGAATACAGATTAATTCAAAAATGTTGTTTGAAATTACTCTATTACCACTCAGCTTGTGGATACTGCTCCAACTTTGCGATGCTCATTCCACCATCAAAGACATCAAAAATAATCCCCTAAAAATGTATAACCTGGACCAATTTGTCGGAAACCAACTTTCACCACAACAACTTTGCATTCTCCATATAATTCATTTGGAATCCAAATATTTTTTCCAACTCCCCTCATCTCATTCAA
>JAQHQX010000397.1:0-13527 GCA_034694425.1 Arrhopalites sp. Gr-Col-00791
AATATTTCCAACAAGATTCAATACCAACTCTCGAAATTCGATTCCCTGTAAAAAATTTTAAAGAGGCATTTCGACTAAAATTGACACGCAGTCTTTGTAAATTTACATAAAAGAGGTAAATTGCAAATATTTCTAGCATTTTAATGACTTTATTAATTACTCTTGTGATGAGTTTCAAAGAGATGATTGAAGATCGTCACATTCATTCCACTTTCCTTGATGAATGTAATATACAACCAGAAGAGTACAGTGCAGTAACCAGAAGTGAAGGCCAAATGAATAGTGAAATTTTACTTGATGAATAATTCAGGATGGATGAGGGATTGGACGAGTCGAATTGAAATGTAAATCCAATCGAGGATAAACAAGCAGAATCCACATTTCCAAAAACAAACCCTCCATTTGCTCGACTGATTTTGAATTTTTCCAGTTTGATTGTCAATTTGGATTGGGAGTAGACTTAGATTGGATAGGATTTGGATGGCGAGGAAATTGAACCGATTTTCTTTTTTGGTCAACATCCGTCATCCGAAATCAACAATACATGAACAGGAGATTTTTCGAATTGTTTCCAGTGTTTGTTTCTTGTACCTCAGTTCCAGCTGACTGTTTATCAAAATCAACAAGAAATGAGTGGACGCTTTAATACGTCAGTCAGAAGTGAGCGGTCAATTTGTACCTTTTGAAGTTTCGCTTGAATTTCTATAAGGGTAAATTTATTCAAATCGTTCCTTGTTCCTGGTATTTAAATAACTTTTAAGGAGTGAGTATGTTGAAGATTCATCTACATCAAAAGAAGATAGTTAAAAAATGGACAGTTGGATAGTTTTATTTGGTATCTCACTTTTTTCTGTAGTCAGATATTTTAAACTTTTAGAGAAATTCGTGGGTTATTTTTTCAGTTCATTTCGTTTCCCTTGAGCTATTCGGTTGTATAAAAAGAGGTTTTGTTAAATAAAATGAATATTTTAGTGATTCTCCATCACTTTGACGTTTCCCCACAGAGCAATTAAGTTTTTGAATTGTTTCGATAGACAGTCACTGGTACTTTGTTGTTAATGGAGCAATTCCGTAGTTTAGTTGATGGTGACTCCACATGTTAAAATGCCCTTGAGTCATAATTGGCCACATGCCACGTCCAGCTCTCAGTAGTAATTTACTCCACAATAATCATTTTAATTGCTTTTCATGATTTGTACAGTAAAACGGTTTTATTTTGATGCTGTTGAATAAAACTTGTGACAGCCAACGACGATATAGAATTCGTTGCTGTTCCGGTGAATTTGCTGGAGTTACTGAACAGATTCGTAAATCAGTTTTTATTTTTCGATGACTCTCAAAAGTTGCTGATGAAGAAATCAATAAAATAAAATAAAATAAAATAATTTCTTTAGCTAACAAAATCATCATATCTCTAGTCTCTCAACTCCAAGAACTTTCCAATTAGAATATCAGCAATCTGATGATATCATTGTACTGTATTGTATTTAAACAAATTAAATTTGTATATATGGTGATTGTTCAGAAAATTATTTTGTATTTCTGCATAAGTACGCATTTGTGCCCAGAAGCAACAAGAGTTGTTCTATAGGATGAAACTAAAATGAATAAAACTAAATGTAGTTGAAATAGTCAAGAACTTTAATATAGACGTGACTTACAGAAGCATCTCAATATAAATAGTTGAGCCCTCAGTTAAACTGAATTCTGTCCGAATTTGTCGATTGATGGACAATTTAGTTTCAATTGACAGGAAACATTCAGTTTCAAATTAAAAGTTGTCTAAACGTAGGATGAAGACATTTTTGTGGACATGTCAAAATTCAAGACCAGTAAATATTGGGAAAATGTGTAGTATTTCTTGAAATTAATCTCCACAGGCTTCAACTACACCAACCAACACGATTCATTGTCAAGAGTTAATTATAAGAAATACTGTATACAGCACTACAAAGTTGCCCACGCTTCATGTTCATGTTCAAAAGGACATTGTTGTGAGCTAAAAATTCCAGTCATGTTCCTTTTTTATTTTTTATTGATGTAGACACAGATTTTTCTGTTAAACTGAAAATGTCAAAATGAATTACAAGAACATGTCAATTGTGAATTGTAAACGATAGAATTGTATTGAATTTATTTCTAATATCGATACAATGTGTTTTGAAAAATATAGTCAGATATATTTCATCCACAATTCGATATCCTTCGCACAATTATAATTTTTTGCTGTCAATTTGAAAAAACCAGTTTTATCCAATTTTTTCCTGTAGTTTAAATCAAACTGGGACAGAAAAATCATGTCTACATCTAAACTGACATTTACTGTTTACTTTGATGATCTGACAATAGGGGCCATTCTACGAATGGTGTAAATTAAAAGTAACACCCAACTAAAATTATTTTTGATCAAATTTGCAATATTAAGACGTAATTTGTTTCTCGACGTTACTAAGGGTCGACTGAGAAAATCTATGAAACCGACCATTGAAATTTGAAATAAACATTTGCAACAGATTTCTCGAATGAAAACTAGCAGAGCACAAGTCAAACAACAGAAGAGATAATAGAATGGAGAATTTATATTCGAAGTTTTGAATCCCAAGGGTACCATCCTGTCATTCTCCATGGTTGTGTTACTGATGCTCATTTGATCTTATTTTCTGCCACTTTGTCCAAAACCCATGAATTCCAGACCTGAGAAGGCTTTTCAAGCTGTTTGGAATATTTTGCGCATAGTCCCTGTCAATACCACGAAGGAGTAGCCACTCATGGGACCATTGACATCAGAAATTAGTTTATTACCCTTAAATATCCATCGATTTCTAACTGTATCCAAGTGTACAGAAGCAAAATCACATAGTTTCTTGGCTTCATTCCACAAATACTCAAATTTCTGATCCATCGTTACAAGAACTGTTCCAAGTGTGGCCATTGCTATTCTATGTCAAGTTTGATTTAAACGACCATAATTGGTAAATTGGTAAAATATAAAGAAAAATACAAATCATGAAAATTTTCTGCAGGAAATACTTTCAAATTGAAATTACTGAAATAAAATAAAATAAAGTAAAATTTTTCTGCAAGTTTTAGTTGGATTTTCTATGAACCGAATAAAACTATTTCATCAAATCGAATTCAGCTATTTGTGACTTTATCCTCGAATATATTTCATGGGAATGCAACCAACAATGCAGCCACTTCACTCACAATAAAGCCAACAAAAGAAGGTGTAGAATATCTTTCCAATGATCTAAAATTTCCCACACGAATTCCAGCATTTGGAATAGCTCGAACTTGTTTCCTTGCTCTCTCCTTCTCGATCCAATTACCCAACTTCATTTCAGCGATTATCAAATAGAGTTGATTTTTGACTCCCTCAATTTGTGTCGGGATATTTCCAGCTCTTTCATAACTGATGCAGTAAGTCATAATTAAGTCAACTGAGAAAACCAAGTAGATGGTAGCCACAAGAATGTCAATTTTCATCAATTTGATTGAAAAGTAAGTTATGACCACTCCCATCGTTAAACTAAAGAGCTTCCGGTAGAAAATCGATGTAGAGTTTGTCCTATTAAAAAGGCTTATTATGATGATGATATTCTTCAGGTCTTTGATAGCTCTTTGTACAAATGCTGTTGGTACGAAATGAGTGCCAGCTCTGATGAGGATGGACATCCTAGTTTAAAATAATATAAAATTTTAAAATGAATCCAATCAATGGTTATAAAGTTCAAATTTTAATTCTTTACATTGTCAGACGATGACAAATTTCTTTCGACGAAGCCTCGCATTTGAGGAACACATGGAGCTCCACGTTCTCAGTGAAGAATGACTGGACAAATATTCCAAGAATCAGAATCTGGTCGATTATGAAGGTGATGATGAAACTCCAGCTAGACTGATGTTGACCTGGAATGACTGAGAAGAGCAGTTGCATTTGATTCCCATCCATAATGAAGAGTATGAACATACCCAACAATGTTGAAAATATGACCAATGGATGACCCAGAGCAAAAAGTTCTTGTCTGCTGTATTCTTTGAGTCTACGTTTTTCTCCAGTGTCTCCAGTTGCTGTACAAAATTGGATTAAAAAATGAAGATCCGATGAAACTCGATCATTTATGATCATTTTAAAAGATATTAATTATATGATATTGTTTGTGGTATAAAAGGTTAATCCCCATTAATGTCAAAATATAGACAAGAAATATTTGAAACTCGACTCTGTTGCCCTCCTTACCTGGCTGAGTGAAAAGTTGGTTGAAAACAGCAACAGTTAAGTCCCTATTAGTGACAAAGGCTCCAAATCCACGATGCCAACCCATGAGAAACCAAAGGGCACAGCACAAATGACATGGGAAATGACGTCCATTAAAATACTTTTGTGGATGGATGATGGATTGAAGGAGACGAATCACAATGTAAATTATGTAGATCAATTCTACTACAGTCAGGATCATCCAATTTCGAACCCTCCATTTCTTTGATTGGACTTTTATTTTCCCTTTATTCTCGTCCACTTCAATTGGAATCACGTTCAAATAGGATTGAAATTTCCAAACCAAAAAGTTCCAACGATTCTCGGATGTTGATAGCATTACAAAAGTTTTTAAAGAAATTTTAAGTAGTCATTTTAATTTCACTATCTTTTGAGTAGTCTCGATGTGTCTGAGGTTGAATAAGGTCTGGTCTGGGTTCTTTTTCAAAGTCGAATTCCAGTGGGTTGGTAGGACCAGAGTATTTAAATACAATTAATAATTTTCACTGTATGTCAATTGTTTTCCAGTAACATGGACTCATAATCGTTAGATATCAATAATTTTAATGACACACCAGGGGCAGGCTAGATATTTAGTTGGCGGGTACCCTTGTAACAAATTATAAGTTGGATCCATTTTGTGGAAACACATTTGTATGGCTTTTTGATCAAACGTTCAAGTGACACGTAGTAGAGGTTGGTCCTGACTAATGTCAAAGGTGAATGTGGTATTAGAGGACAAACAGGCACATACAATATACACAGCGATGACCAGAAAATAATTGTCATTCAGAGTCAACATCCTCAGCAAGTCTCAATGCAGACTTGAAGAGAACCTTAAGGGGTTTTTATCGACTTATAGCACGTGTTCTAACTCGTGGGGGGAAAATTGTGAGGTAATTTTAAAGTTGGCAGAATTTGAATTTTTTCAAATTCGTAATTTTTTCAATGCCAAAAAGTGAACATCCTCACCAAGTCTCAACATGGATTTGGAGGGCACCTCAAGGGCTTTCTAAAACAGTATTTCAATAGCTCCTAACGGCTGGGGAAAAATTGTGAGTGAATTTTGAAATACGAAAAATCAAACTTTTTTTGACAATATTTTAAACAATTAATGTTATGAGTGCTTCAAACGCAACATCCTCAGCAAGTCTTGATTTAGATTTGAAAAGAACCTTAAGGATTCTCTATTGACGTATCGAATTAGACTCTACTGGAGGGTGGAAAATTGTGAGGGAATTTTGAAAATATGACAATTCCACATTTTTGACAACTTTTTGAATAATATTTTCTGAGTTGTCCAAACTTGACAAGTCTCGATGTAGACCTAAAGTACACACTAAAAGCTATCTAGTTACGTAAACAGTCAGTCCTAACAGGTGGTGGAAAAATTGAGAAGGAATTTTGAAAATGGCAGATCTTGATTTTTCTCACAGCATTTTCAGAGAATTAACTTTTCAAGTGGTTCAAAGTGAAAATCCTGAATTCGAATTTTGGAGTATTCCGACTCTAAAACTGACGTAACCAGCAGATTCTACTCGACTTTTCACTATAACTTGATATTTTCCACAAATTTTGAATTAAGGACTACAGAGATATTCATCCGTGCCCTCATTCGATAGGGTCCTTGTAGAATATAGGACACACTTGTGTAAAATGAATTATAGCTCAATTGTGCTCATGTTGTATGTCACCTGGACCAATTTTTGTTTTAATTGCGAAGTAAACCGAGAGCTGATAGAGGTGGAAGAGAAAAGCCAGCTCCTTAATTGCGAAGCTGAAATTGAGGTCAAGCTTTTTTCTACGCTTTGCTTCAAAATTTTTGAAACAAATGTACATGTTAATTGCTACAGAAATCGAATCGTCCCTCTAAGAACAATTAAAGTGAGACTTGAATTGCGGCCAGGAAGATTTTGAATGAGAGAGCAAATGCTGTAGTTAATTTTGACACAGACCGATACACTCATTTGTGGTTGGAGATGATGTTGAAATTGTGATTGTGAAGCAAAGAAACAGTATCATGAGGACAGACTCGACTTCTGTTGCAATTAATGTGTCGCTTTGTTTCAAAAATTATGAAGCAAAACGTAGAAAACAATAACACTATTCCAGCTCCGCAATTAAGGGTCTGGCTCTTCTCTTTCACTTTTAATAGAAGTCTTTTATGAGTTCCCGGTTTGTTTTGCAATTTAAACAAAAATTGGTTCAAGTCCAAAGATGGCCCAAGGCGAGTAGTTGACGACTAGCAATTAAAAACACAATATCAGAGGAATTGCGAAATCATCATTTTTCTGGAATCGGGCACAGTGTTCGACCACCAACAGTGTAAACTGCGGGCTGTGTGAATTTTCGAAGTTGACATTTTTAACATTTTAAGCTGATTTCTCCAAAACTTTCTTCGACATTCTTGTCTTTAATGACCTCTGGAGGTCAGCGGAAGCAATCCCCGGAAAAATGGTCCATTTAAACGTTGCTCAGGAAGGTCTACGAAGTTTCAACTCGCGACAAAAAATGATTTTGCTATGTTAAGCCGGCCATGTCCTCCTCACAAGTTATGTCGAAATCAGCTTAAAAATGCCAACTTCAAAAATTCTCACAGCCCGCAGTTTGCATAATTGGATATTTTTGAAATACAAGTGTCCCCTTCAAATTTAGTGCTCTATCAGAAAAAAAAAATTTGAAAAAATACATAACACCTTTAAGGAAATGTAGACCCTTAAGTATCCCTTTGGGGCAACTACAGGACCCTTAATTATTCCTTGACAAGATATGTAAAAAAACCCACATGAAATTTGCTATCTAGCGGTCAAATTCGCGTTTCGAAATTTTGGCAGACACAGAAATGGTGATTTTTTCAAAACGTAACGATTCTAATTGTCACCTTGTACAAGTTCAATTCAAAGTCTACAATTGGAAGCGTCCAGCTACATGATTATGACAAAGGAACAAATTGGGAACTCAGGCCACATGTACGATAAAACAGAGAAAAATGTTAGTTGTCTGTTGAGTCAACAGTGTTGACGGGATATGTGGCGTAAGATTCTCCAACTATAAGTATGGGTCGAAATTTTGGACTCCACTGAGATTAGAATACAGGTTGTCCACCAGTTTTTGTGGCTTTACCACCGCGACACATTTGGATGGAAAAATTTTCTGTGTACAATTGAAGGGGTATTTCACATTAAATGTTTCAGCATATGCGACGACATCTTACCGTGGCGAGTCTAGTTTCCACAAATTGAGACTCCCCACATGTAAAAGCCCTGAGTACCCATTCTGTTCCTTTATCATAATCATGTGTCCACCTGAAGGGTCAGATTATGTTGAATTGAAGTATGGACGTTTATATGAATTACAGTTTAATTAACATCCCTCAACCATCATCAGTTTGAATACGGCACTGACAGAATTTACAATTTAGTGCACATAATTATATTCCAAGTGTCCACAAGTTAGTCAATTCCAAAATTTTTTTACCTCGTTAAAGGCTTGGCTGTTTGGCTGTTGGTTGGTCTGCATAAACCATCAAATCAATATTGACATAAAAAATGTTTAAAAGTGTGAATGTATTCGCTACAGAAAAAAATTCAAATTAAATTGTACTTGGGCAAGGTCTGGTCGTTACATAACTTTAAGATTACGATTACGATTCTAATTAAATCACAATTCTGAAGTTGACCTTCCCATGGTCATTAAACTGTCGTCTATGCATTGGATGTAATGACCTTTTTTGTCTGTCAAATGTCTAGCCAAGGATAATTATTTAATAATTAGCTTCCTTCAGGTGCTAATTATCATCACTATAAATTTACATAATTTAATGAAATGGTAAATAAAATTTTGTATAAATAGCTTCATTAATTTTAAAAACGTCTCGCCGTCTTTAGCAGCTTAATTCCGTCATCCGTTTTGACTTTAAATTAAATTTCAAAATATTTATTAAAATGGTTAAAATTTTTATTCTCGGCCTGTGTCTAATGTTGACCATTTCGTCAGTTTTCAGCTTTCCTCAAGAGTTTCTAGTAGAAGATGTTGGTACTCCAACCACACTCCCATCAGTAGTGTCAGCAGTTGAACAAGAGGAAAACAATTCACAACCACCAGCGCCATCAGTATCAATTTCGACTCTACCGCCAACATCAATTCCAGAAACACCGCCACCGATTGTTGTGTCTGGTAGCGTAATCGAATCACAACCACCTGCTACCCCTTCTGGTCCAATCGCTATGGCCCCAGTGGCCCCAGTAGAAATGCCATCCGATTCGAATGGAACTAGATGGGTCATTGGAAAACTCGTGGTTCCAGGACTAATTGTGGATTATCCTGTAAGTTCCCCCTAATTGTAAACTTTACTTAACCAGGTCAGAGTTCCAAAGAGGAGGAACAGAACATTTTTATCATTTTACTGTTTGAAGGTGGATGCGCCACTTGATGACGGGGTGTGAAACCAGTGGAACCAGGAAAATATTCAAGTTCCCATTAATAATCCGTAACCAGAACAGCTTGAATCTGTTTGTGGAAGTGAGCAAAAAAATTTATTGTTTCCCTTTGTTATTCCAAACTGTACGGGACAACTATTGCTTGTTTTCCCGTACAGTTTGGGCTTAAAGTATAATTAAATCAAACTTTTAATTTTGTATAAGCAAAAAGTTTAATCTTATCAAGTTTACGATTTATTGAACTTACATTTAAATTAATTGAATTTAATATTTTTAGGATTCAATTTGGACTATTATGGACCCCTATGAAATTCGAGTCAACAACTTAGGTTCATGTTGTCATCATTTAAAATTGAAATTACACCTTTGCGTTTAGTCCTTTTAGATTATTGAATCAAGTTTAAATTATTCTGACAAAACACCCCATGGGTGAAAGTATAGATATTGGGAGATTTTGAAAAATCTTGTAAAACTGTCAATTCGTAATGATTTTGTAAATCAAAGCGAACAATAAAAATATGCGATACCTGTTGATGTGTTAAGGATTTCGATTAATCTGTTAATTGGGGTAATAGGTTTACTCAAGCATAGGACATTGCCAGATATAATTACGATTTATACTTTCTGTTCGAATGAGGCTAAAATTTGGTACACAACTCACCTAGACCTGATCATGATTTCTAGGGGCACTTTTCTGGGGAATGATCCCTTTGACCTCTGGAGGTCATCACAGAAACTCATTTTGTACGTTCAATTGAGCTGAAATGCTGCACAGAGCTTACTCGAAAAGTTGGCTAAATCAATTTGATTTGGGATAATTTGTTTACCTGAGTTGCTGCTTGTTCACCTGAGGTTTAATTTATTTATATTGACAGTCGTTTAAAACAAGGAAGTAATCATTCTCCTGTTGCTTCTCTGTTGATTTTAGAATTCATTCAGCGTTTAATCGAGCTTCATTTTTTTCATGCTCGAATTCACCTTCAAATTGTTTTTGTACTAGTTGAAGCAAAAGTAGTTAAAAAAATCTGGTTTCATAATCCATCAAGATTTAAACTTGGATATTTCAAGATGGTCAAACGGGCAAGCTTAGTTTCATTATTTCTCTACTTGACCTTTGTATGTCCAATCACTCTAGCAGAGGCTGCTGCAATTGAAATTGGAGACCAAACTCCCAGGGACTTTGTACTTGGAGCCTCTCAGTCATCAGTCGAAAACTCGCGGATGGCCCTTGGGGATTACAGAGGAGCTGATTCTGATGTGTATGGAGAGTCGGTTAATCGAGTTGAAGAAGAAGAAATACTTGAAAGTAATTTTTTAATCCTTACTTTTTCATAGCAGATGACAAGAAAAAGTAGAAACAAATTTGAGAATTTAATGTTAACTCTTGACGTTGTCAAGTCAAGCAGGTATAATTGCAGCAAAATTACGAAATTGTAAGTCTGTTTTTTCCACTTGTTCTCTTCGACAGATGGATGTGGAAACAATTTTTGCATGAAGAACTATTGCTGCTGTGACTTTTACAATTGTTCTGCCCATTCAAATCTTGATGACTCACAAAAATGTCAAGGTGGAGAGGTTACTTCCTGTTGTGTGGCTGGTCGTTCACTCGTGTACGTTAACTGCATCTTCCGTTTAAAAATTACAAGAGTAATTAGCCAGGATGAACCTTCAAGAAGTCCCATTCCGAATGGAATTTATATTTTATAGAAAAAAAATGCTCAAATATTAAAATCATCTACCTTAATTCGACTGCAATTCAAACTGTTCTAGAACCATGGGCAAATAAATGACAAGATGGGACATCATCAAAATTGACATGACCATAAAATGAATAAACATGACAAAAGTTGAGGTATTCAAATTTTTGGAATAACAATACGAGGAAATAATTATTAAATAAAGTGTATGAAAATTTTTGTAAATTGATTCAAGAATACAGACCGTTTTGTTGTCAATGTAATCTTGTTGGATCATTTGTGCTCTAAATTTGTAATCGTTGGTAATTTAAGAAATAAATAAATATACTTTGTTTAGTGTTATATTTGATGAAATAAACGAAACACTTGATGGCATTTTCTGAATTTTCAAGGTTTTATAATCATTTATTCTATATAATATTTTGAGAGAGCAAAATTAAAGTTTTTATTGAAGTTAATTGAGATATAAAATTGTGAGAACATGATTTTTGTCAATTCTGTAACGGCCAGAGACATCATTTTAATCACAATCTCGGTGAATACATTTATGATCTCAACTTTTACTTTATTTTTACATTATTTGATGTTTGATTACTTCATCATTAGCTATTTTTTTTAGCTTTCAATACATTTCTCTTAGGTATTATTCGTGAAACCAGATTCATTATTTGAGGGTTAAGGCAAAAATAATTTCAGAACAAATGGAAAGATTAAAATGATCTATTTCCAAGAAATTCATTGCAGTATTATTACTTACGTTTTTTTGTGCTGGATCAGCAGTTGCTTCTTGCTGATTAAACCCATCTTGATTTTTTTAAATTTAGATATACTGTCGTCAGTCTTACTCTGGCGTGGATGTAGGAAACAAGTGAAAATAATTGTCATAAAAAATACCCAGATCACAATAACCAAATAGTCAACGCAATGGCAAAAATAGTGCTGACTCTTTGTTTGTTCACTTGGTATATAATTAAATTTCTAAATCTCATTTCATCATTACGCACTATTTGCTATTTACGGCAAAAGTGTATCCGGCCCGGAAACAAAGGGGATATTGCTTTATGATTCATAACGATGGTTACATCAATTTGATTTTCGGCTAATTTGTTTACCTGCGTTTCAATTTGATTTTCGGCTAATTTGTTTACCTGAGTTTCAATTTATTTGCTTAGTTTCAAAGTTTACAGGTGTTTCAATTAAAATGCGTGAGCAAAAAATAACAGTCCTGTGGTTGTGTTTCAGCTGCTCAATACAATCGTTTATTCTAGGCGACAGATTTCAAGAGAAATAATAAGGAAAAGCTGACAAAATATGTTTCAAATTATTAGATAATTTCCTGTTCATCATTCCTGGAATTTCAGAGATGCTGATGCACCAACTTGTTACAAGTAGAACTTGAGGTCCTGAGCAACCATCAGTCAGTTTTCCCAATTAACATTTAAAGTAACACGAGGCAGGCCAGAGTAAAGTTGTTGAAGCTGAAATTAATTTGCATCCAATCAAATTATGCAGTCTCATTCCCATCTGACTTTGTTTCTCACACTCAACTTCCTCTGGGTCGCTTCTAAGGAGGTATGTTCAGATTCAGATTAAAAATTTGAAAATGTGGATTTTGCAGATTTTGAAGAAATCCTGACAAAGAGACAATTTGTAATAATTTTGAAAACCAAAGCGAATAACAAAAGGAAAAATGGATTTTGTGTTCTAATATTATCGAACCACCTCTCAGAACAAAAATTCTTTGACTGGCTTCCAAGTTTAATGATTTAAAAATAACCCCCCAGTATGTAGGGAACAAACAATTGAGATCTGGATTAAAAAATTTTGAAAAACATTTGCTCAAGCCCCATCAGAGTCTTTTGGCCGACAATTATTTGCCGAAAATTGACCCTCACCTTTCTATAAAACAATCTGAATGGATTTCAGTCGAATTTTTGAAGTCCAGGATTTGTGTGAAATTCATGAAGGGGTACTCGTTATGTAGATCCTAATTGATTGTTTTCAAATAATTTGCAGGTATCACAAGCCTCCTCCAGTTCCACACACATCTTGAGTCGACCCATTCAAGAAACCTCCGACTCCATACATTACGATTATAAAGAAGGTCAAAATTTGCTATACATCGCGAACATTTTACTCGACTTTGCACGCCAATCTTTTCAACTTGCTAGAACGGAATTTCATGCTGTAATTTTTGCCGAAATGACAGCTCAACTCTATGATTTGATCGGGAACTTGACTACAAAACTGGAAAGTGAATCCAGTCTCATTTAATTCTGTCTATTATTTTGTCAATAGAAATAAATATTATTTTGAAAATCCCCTCTCTTGGCATGTTCTAGAAGAGGATATTATTGTGACTTTTAGTGTATGCACAATAACAAGCTTGTATGCAACAAGTCCATTTTCATGGAAAATTTTCAAGCATGACATTGTAAATTTTCATTGGCTAATCTTCTACTCATTGACAAGTAGCATATTTGTCAGGTGGTAAAACCACAATGACAATATTCCAACATTGTCACAACAATAAAAAAATTCTGAATTAATGACATATGTCGGTAACATAGATTTACACAATATTTGCTTTTTTGTGAAGTTTGCGTCTCATCAGTTGACAATTCATTAACATAGCAGTCAATTTGCATATGATTTGTAATTGAAAATCTGATCTGACATTTTCAGCGGATTTCAACACATGTTAGTATTATACACAAAATTTTGCAATGTTTATTTTATTGGTTTTCCTTCAGGCAAATACAAAATATTTTGGAAATAATTCCAATGTGGTTAAGGGTCTCCATTATTCGACAAGTTGAAACGACGCAAATCAGTTTCGGGTCAACGTTTGGGAATTTTAACTACGTTCTAATAGCACAATTTAATGCACTTGATTTGTGATGAGTAAAATATGCGCAACCCCGTACAGGAGTCGTTGAACAGGTTCCTGCAGGAGTTTCTCTGCAGGATTCTGTTGAGTTTGTGCAGGAAATTGGCCTATTTCCTGCAGAGAAATTTCTGCAGGATTCTACAGGTTTCTGCAGGATTCTGCAGGATTCTGCAGGATTTCAGCAGTATCATACAGTGATGACTGAAAATGCTCAATACACCCCGAAAATGAGCTCAGAAGGGC
>JAQHQX010000398.1:0-13522 GCA_034694425.1 Arrhopalites sp. Gr-Col-00791
TAAAAATTTTGGTATTTTAAAAGGAAAATGGTGAAATACACACAAAAAGAGAGATTTTGAGATAACTTCAAAAGAGCCTTGCATAAAATTGTATGAGATTTTTAGAACCGGTTTTCGATATGATGTTGCCATCATTAGGTTACATAAAAAACACGTGAGGTCATTCCTGAATTTTTTATTTTCAAAATTTGTCGTGATGAAATGACCCCATAATTAGATTTTCTTAAATGAAACAATTAGAAATAAGAGCATAACTGTAGCTAAAATATTTAATAGCGCGATAATACTCTGACAGGAATGAGTATGAACGAAGCAGTTTTGTGACAAAACGATTTGTGACGACTTGTCAAGTGACAAAGTAATTTGTGGTCACAGATTTACTGCTTGAATAACCGTTCAAAGGGTTAAAAATAAGTTCTGGCAAAAAAATGTAATCTCTGGCCAGAAACATTTTTCATAATTCTCTGGCAAGTGCTGCCAAGTCGTCCTCTACAGACAGAATTAAGAACCAATTGCAACATAAGTTGGGTCTCCAAATAAAGACCTTTATGCTTGAAATGTGTTGTTTTTGGTTAAGCATAATTTTTGCCAGCAATTTTTAATCTAATAAATGGCTATCAAGTTTTCATTCTAATGGAATCGTGTTCCACGCAACCATCACCTCGTATATTTATATTGACGTCAACAATCAGCTAAAGTGAAACTTTTGAGCTCAACCAATCGCTCTCGCTCACAGCTCGACCTGTGTCTTCATAAAATTTTATGGTCTCTTTTGCCTTTATTCTTTGCCTTTGTCTCCATCGAATTTGTTGAAGACGAGAAAGAAACAGTTGACAACCCACTTGAGGAATATTGGAACTTCGTCGTTCACCTCATTCAGAATTTACGATCATCCAGTTTCGTTGTTCTCGCATGTTGCGAGTCGCAACTGCTGCAAATATTCTTTAACTCACCAGAGTCCAGGTTGATGAGTTTTAAAAGCATTTATAAAAATATAGTTGACCATTAAATTGTAGATGCAATCGCACATCAGTTACACCTTCAAATGACTGGTTCAGTTGACTAGATTTTAAATCAATCCGTCACTCACTTTGATATTAAATAGGCAAGGTCGGAATTAAAAATTTGTCCTTCAAAAGACAAACTTATTTGACGACAAGACGTTTCAATTGGAAAGTTTTACACAAAAACTTGTTTCAGTTACCGACCCAAATTTTGTTTTTACATTGTCTGAGGTGAATTCAAAGTACCTCTTTGATCCAAAGTCCCAGTATGGTGAACAAAGTAATACCAATTGTTTTTCTTGTCTCTTCGATAATCACAATTGAAGCGGATGGAAATTCAATGGGTGGAATCAAATTGTCAGACCAAAGAGCCGTCATAAAATTAGATAAAGTTCTGGGTGACGACAGTCTCAGTTACGTTGGAGTTACTGGGATGCCATTTAAATATTATATCAACTCTTCGATTGCTACTGGCTTTCGTACCAGACCCATTATAGTGTATAAGACTATTTGGTATTAGTGTTATTGAATATAATAAAATATTTAACCGAATTCTATTGTTTACCACACATTGATCGTGTCACGACGTGTACAACCATTTTATTGTCTACACGTGTACCGTACATGTGTACATGCCATATCTATCGTCGAGGCTACTTGATTACCCGAAATTATACAACCAACCAGGCCAGAAAGGTTCAGAGAATTAATGTTTATGTAATAATGAATTCAAGATTTGTATGAGAATTGACATTGTGAAGTATCGTTAGTGTATCACAGAATTCGTCTGTCTTTCACTTGTAAACTTTGTTCAACGAAAATTTTAGTTTGAGATCTGTGTGCGAAAACAAATTCCGGATATTGGACATGACAATTAGAAATCTGTCAGTCGAAGAAAAAAATTCTGTCGGTGCGAAAATAGATAACCCCAAAATTAAATTGAAATCGTATGCGATCCGATATACTTGACATGACAAGCATGGAACTCAATTCCAGTGAACACCTCGGAATCATTAGAACTCGTGATTTGACATTCTTATTGATTCAAAATGTTAATGCAGCAAACTGATATATGCCTGCGAGCGAAAATCGATGTACTGCTACAGTGAACCAGAATCCAATAAAAAGTAATAATGAGTATCATGAGTCACAACGTATCAAGCTTTAAATTTGAGTTATTCTACACAAAAAGATGCGGGGGATTTATTTCGCATGATGTTTGTCCTGTACATTCTTGCATTGCTCCATTAGAGAGAAGTCACTGCTGGAACTTGATGAAAAATTTTTCTATATTACTCACCTGTTGATAAATAATTAGTACATGTCAAATAAATGATTAAATGTGTGCCAGTTCCATGAACTGCGCGCTGTTAAAAACCAATTTTATGTTCCAACGCCACTTATTAACCATTCGAGCATTCTAACCAAGTTCAGGTAACGATAATCAGCTGTGAATTCTGCGCCAGTATGTTTAGTTGTATTGTCAGTATTTTAATAAAATAATAATCATTTTATTAAAATACTGACATACTGACACGGTAAATGTCAGGACACAAAATTTCCCGTAAATTAAGATAACGTGAAGAGATTCTACATTCTAGGAAAATTCCACGCATGAGAAATTCCACACCTGAAGATTCCACACTGTGTCCGGGCGGTGGTATCGTGGGAGTAGTAAGGTTCCGGCGTTCTCTACCCGCTCACTTGGCTCGCGAATTCAATCGAACAAATCTTCATTGACATAATCATAAGATC
The DNA here is from genome assembly GCA_034694425.1 of Arrhopalites sp. Gr-Col-00791. NCBI lineage: Eukaryota > Metazoa > Arthropoda > Collembola > Symphypleona > Arrhopalitidae > Arrhopalites > Arrhopalites sp. Gr-Col-00791. Next base: position 2,760 of record JAQHQX010000398.1, read on the forward strand.
AAACTGGGGGTGGGTGGAATATTTCAGTATGGAATTTTCTGTGCGTGGAATTCTCCTAGAATTCCTTCATGTTATCTTAATTTAAGGCAAATTTTTTGCCCTGACATTTATAGTTTATCTCCTCACAAATATTTTGTACTATATAATTTTTTTTCACCTGACAATTGTTTTATTAACATACTCATATTTTATTTATAAAAATAGTGACAACTCTTTTAAAATTACTGATAATTCTATGCATATTTCAATGTTTCAATGCCATCGTGTTGAAACATTGAAATATTCCCGGGAGCATAAACAAGAGATAAAAAATCCACACCGTACAGGTCAATTATTTTTATTAAAACTTAAGTGGCAACAATTTCTTGAATTTCACTTTGCCACTTGCCAAAGATTGAAGTCAATACTTGATACCGTTCAAAATCTACTTGAAACGTTTAAATGTCAAACTTTATGTGAAAAAAGTTCATTTTAAAATGTTGTTTTACAACGATCTGTCCTATCTCCATTGACATGAAAGTGGTATAAAAATTACAGGTATTTTGATTTTGACAATTTATGTCAGTAAAAAACAAAAAATATGTTGGAAATATTTTGAAAATATGGTGGACACATTTCAAGTTCAAACTTTAAGCAACAAAAAATGAATGGGTAATGAATTCATTTCTATGCATCTATTTTCAACTGCATAATTAAATTCAAGTAATTAATTCTCATTTCAATTAGACTCATTATCGGTTACTATTTTTAATCTAAAGAAATAAAAGTAAATATCCATAAAACTCTATCCTGTGTTGTTTAATGAAAACATTTTTTTTGTGGAATTCTTGACAATTTGAAACAGAAACAAACTAAACAAAATTCATTCATTTATTTTAAAACGAATTTCTTGAAACCTATTCACACATTCAGATTATTTACCAACTTAAATAGTTTTCTAAATTGTAAATTGTGCTCACTGTGTTTTCTTCACTATTTGAGCCATGACAAAATGACATGAGTTAGAATTATTCAAATGTTTTAAATATGGTCAGGATTTGATGTGACCGGATATGCCGCTCGCTCCTCCAGTTTGTAGCGTAGGTCCACCTGCGCTTGTTATGGGCCACTTTCAGGCTCTATTTTTCTCTCCATTTTTTGGCCAGAGAATTATGAAAAATGTTTTTTTATGGCCAGAGATTAAATTTTTTGGCCAGTACTTATTTTTAATGTTTTGAACGGTTATACAAGTTGTACATCTTGTAACCACAAATCACTTGGTCATTTGACTAGTCGTTACAAATCCTTTCGTCACAAAACTATGTCGTCACAAGTGGTCACAAAATCATTAGATCACAGGACAACTGGTCACAATTTTCAACGAAAATAAATGCCAAGGTAACCTATTGTTTATCTTTCTTCACTTATCTGAGTCTCCCCATCCGCCATCAACTTTCTGTTATGAAATATGTTAGAGTACAGAACACACTTGAAGATGTCAGAACCAAAACGGGCTATCTGCAAAATGCTCATTATACAGGAATCGACTTTTTCTATTTTCTATTTTTCTATTTTCTATAGGTTTAAAAATTAATTTTAAAGTGTGAAGAGACAACAGTTGTCTAAAAACAACACAAATATTCTGTGAAAAGTACGTAAATCCCTGTTTAGTATTTTTCTCAAATTTTGAAATTTAAAATTGCGGTGGGCTCGTTTTGAAAAAAACATTTTGATTTTGTTTTTAAAACTCACATTTACAATGAGAGGTTCACAAAATTTGACTTGAAAATATCTACTTTCCAACACCCTCTTACTCTCAATCAGACTCCGGAGCCGACCAGCCGCCGACCAAATTTTTTAGAGGCCCAAGCCGCCGAAAATAGTTGCTAATGTTAAATTATAGGCTCAGCCGACCATCAGCCGCCGCTTAAAGAAATTACTAATGTAAAAATCCGCCATTTTGAGCCGCCGAGCCAATTTTTTTCGTCGGCTCCGGAGTCTGCTCTCAATGATTAAAAGAATCACAACTAAACACCACAGTGGCTGTAAATGATTTAATTTAACTTTCAATAAAATATCCCATAAACGTAAGGAGGGAGAACTTTTCTATGAGCTTCGAATTCGAAAGGAGAAATTCTATTGGCTCCTATTGCAGTTGCCGGGTGTTGGGATCAAAATTTTCAAAGGACAAGATATACTTGACATTTAATTTGATTTTCTTTTAATTACTACATCATTTTGACAAACAATCAACTCTAATGCAATATTAAAATAGATGGACGAGTATTTAATCTATTTTTTAAACATGAAATTGCATTTTTCCCCAAAATGCAGATAGCCCGTTTTGGTTCTGACCTCTTCAATTGTGTTCTTCACTCTACAGAAATTTTAATTATTTTTTAATTATTCCCTAGTAACCAGCCGACCCGATACCGACTGGATTTCGACAATTGTCTGACCAGATCCGACCAGTTTTCGCCCAAGAACGACGATGGATTTTAGTCGGATTGAAGTCGAAATACGGACGGACCTTGTACGACCGTATTTCGACGTCGAATGGTCGGAAGTGGTTACATAGTAGCCATTATTGGTTCCGACCAGTTTTCGACCAAGAACGACGATGGATTTTAGTCAGATTTCGTCGGACGGGATCCGACCAGATCCGACTTGATTTCGACCAAGAACGACGACGGATCTTAGTCAGATTCAAGTCGAAATCCAGGCGGACCTTATCCGACCGGGTTTCAACCGGATTCCGACGTCGGATGGTCGGAAATGGTTACTAGGGTTACTAAAAATGATAAAAATTGAACCTAACTAAACGTAATCACGAGAATTGTTTGGTTTAAGAAGTGAGCGAAGCGAGAGCGATTAGAGAATTTAGAAAACTCCTACAGCTTGCAGATAACCTTTTAGTCATACATTGGTAATTCAATGGAACTTAAATTTGACTAAGGATTAAAATCATTTCATGCGGCAATTGACTTAATGGGTGTTAGTAAGGTTAACGATTCGTTAATAACGAATATAGCTCAATGAATTATTGACAATTGTGGTTTTTACATTTAAAGTTGAGTCTCTTTTCTATTCGTTTACAGGGAGGTTCTTGTGATTAGTTGTAGTTTGGTTAAAATTTTACCCCAGCTATACTTTCTTTATTAAATGATTAAAACTTCATTGGTGACCAGTTGCCCTGTGACCAAATGATTTTGTGTCCGTTTGTGACGACATAGTTATGTGATGAAATGAATTGTAACGACTTGTCAAAGGACGAAGTGATTTGTTGTCAAAAAATACACAACAACTTGCATAGCCGTTCAAAACATTATAAAAAAGTTCTGGCTAAAAAAATATAATCTCTGGCAAAAAAACAGTTTTGATAATTCTCTGACCAAAAAAATATAGAGAAAAATCGAATTCTTTGACCAAATAGAAATTACTTGATTCCCATACTCCTAGATATCTCAAATTCTACAGGATTTTCTATCATGATATTATCTTCGCTAAGTTACACATGATATACACTAAATATATGTTTAATAGGTCCATCCCTATGGTTATCTCATCGTTTGCGTTGGGTACTACAATGAACAAGGACAAGTTTGTATTTTCGGGATATGAAGAAAATTCAAGTTTCTACGTGATGAAATTTTGTTTCAAATATATTTTGATGCACAAAAGGTGCTGCAAGTCATCCTCTACCGACAGGATTAAGAACCAATTGGAGGACAAGTTGGTTATCCAAAGATAGACCTTTATGCTTGAAATGTGTTGTTTTTCGTTAAGCACAATTTTTGTCACCAATTTTTAATTTAATAAATGACTATCTAGTTTTCAGTCAAATGGAATCGTGTTCCACGCAACCATCAACCATCATCTCGTATTTTCATATTGATCTCAATAATCAGCCAAAGTGAAACTTTTGAGCTCAACCAATCGCTCGCTCACAACTCGACTCGACTTGTGTCTTCACAAAATTTTATGGTATTCTTTGCCTTTGTTCTTTGCCTTTACCTTTGTCTCCATCAACATTAATCTGATCAATCTGACTAGTTGAAGGAGAGAAAGAAACAGTCGACAACCCACTTGAGGAATATTATAACTTTGTCGTTCACCTCAATCCAAATTCACAATCATCCAATTTCATTCGTCTCGCAAGTTGCTAGTCGCAACTGCTGCAAATATTCGTTTACTCAACTGAGTTCAAGTTGATGGGTTTTAAAAGCATCTATAAAAATATTGTTCACCATTAAATTGTAGCTGCAATCGCATCAGTTACACCTTCAATTGACAGGTTCATTTGACTGTATTCGAAATCAATTGATGAACGACGCTATATACTGGCACTCCCAACTCATTTTTGGAACGAAAATATTTTCGAACGGGACCTTAGAAGACTCTCATTGGCTAGAGATTTGGAAGTGCGCTGTCTTACGCGGGAACCAAGGATCTCATCAGACAATCGAGTTTGAAGTGTATGGAAAATTTACCGGGCGAAAAATTGAATCTATCGGGAGAAAAAATAATTTATCGGGAAAAATAAATTATGCCTTCTAATAAATGACTATCTAGTTTTCACTCAAATGGAATCGTGTTCGACGCAAACATCACTTCGTATATTAACATTGAGCTGAACCAATCGCTCTCTCACAACTCGGCTCGACTTGTATCTTAATAAATCCTCTTGTCCTTTTGCCTTTGTTCTCGGCTTTGGTGTCCATGGATCGAATTAGTTGTAGCTGAGAAAGTAACAGTCGACACCAGAACCCAATTGACAAGTACTGGAGCTGCTTCAGTAGCCTCAGTCCACATTCACAAACCTCCAACCTCATTCACTTCTACCCAGGACGAAAAGTTTTTTAGTCAACTGATTTCAGGGTTTAGGGTTTTGAAAGACTATAATAATATTTTTGATGATTAAATTGTCGTTGTAACTCTATATCAGTTATGGTTTAGTTGACTGCGACATTAGACTGCATTCTAATTCAATCCATTCCTTTAAAAGAAAATAGACAAGGTCGAAATCTAAAATATATCCAAGAAAAAACGTTTGACGAATTTCACTAGTCGTTTCAATTGGAAAGTTTCACAAAAAAACTTGTTTCAGTTGCCAACCCAAATTCGGTTTTTCCTTTTTCTAAGGTGAATTCAGAACACCTCCGTGATCCAGAGTCCCAAAATGGTGAACAAAGTAATTGCAATTGTATATCTTGTCTTTTCGATAATCACAGTTGAAGCGAATGGAAATTCAAAGGGTGGAATCAAATTGTCAGACCAAAAAGCCGTCATAAAATTAAATAAAGTTTTGGGTGACGACAGTCTCTGTTTTCTCTTTGTGATGTCTGAGCAACAACTGGATATTGGGGATACTGAAAATGGTCGTCCATTCAGCACCACCCACTCCCTTGTCCTGTTACGAAACAATTGGGATACGTCTCGAGACTTCATAACTGAGCGAATGAGTGATATTGTAAAAGCTTTTACTCACATGAGAAACGTGAAATGCCACATCATCATATACCCGTCATCTATTACGGAATGGCAAAGAATTTATAGAGTCTACTACTATGACATTGCAGTACTCGTTATGGAAAACACAATGTCAAATCTGTATTATATGGAATATTTGAAATCCTATGCATTGATCTTGCAACTCGTCGATAATGTTCGAGATCCTGTACCACATTTTAATGTTAACCCAACTGTCCCACATATAAGGATGAATTTATTCCAAACAAAATTTCCCACTGGAGCTAGAACTATCTTTGGTGTCTGCATTTTTAATCAGTTGGATGGAGACTTTTATGAAATGTCACGTATGTTTGAATGTTCCCAAGAATCCCCTCTATCTGGCCCACCAAACAAGAGTCCACTGGATGCGGGCTGTTTAAAGGAAATTCTGGAATGTCACAGGAACATCACCGACAATGGCAGCATCATCGGATGGCAATTTTTGACGGATATAGCAAATGATCCAGATTATGACTTGATTTCTGGATATGAAAATGACTTCAGTAATCCAGATGTAGTTGACTACCATAATGTTGTATATCGATTAGACGAGGGTTGTGAGACATCGCCGGCTGATAGACGACATCCAAAGTCACTGACATTTGCAAGTCTCACTTTTATTTATTCTGCTTTAAACAGCACCGCACTACGTCATTTTCACAGTTCCACATATCTATGGAAATTTGAATTGTCGTTTTGGTTGCCCAACACAAAAGCGGGAATGCAGTACTTTTCTTTTGTTAAGCCTACTGAGATTTATGTAGTAGGATCAGTTGAAAATTTCAAATTCATCACAGCAGACAGCATTCAGACAGTACGAGAGTCATTTGCTGTCTATTTGCAGCCATTTCAAAACCAAGTTTGGATCACCCTCACAACACAAATAGTCGCTACGTCCTTTTGCGTAGCCATCTTTTCCATCATGTACAGTGAAAGGAACAGCCGGAAATTGAGATGGAGGTTGAAACTGGTGTTTAAAATTATAGGAGAAATGTCATTGTCTGGTGTCAATTCGATATGGAGGATTCTCATAGAGCAACCAAATTACGATGAATTTATTCACAAGTCAGTTGAAAGGCTTAACCAGATTCATAAAGGGAAAAGTTGGATAAAAGTTTATGGGTTTGTTTTGGGGATGTGGATTTTGATTGGACTCCTCCTTACAAATTGGTATAAATCCATCGTGCAGGCCAACTACTTATCCCCCTTCCCATTTCAGACAAACTGGACAAGCATCGAACAGTTTAATTGGACTACAAGTGACTTTGTGGTCTACTCCATTCAGCCCAATTGTCCTGTGTTTGCACTTACATTTCCTGAAGGATTGACACAATTTGAGGATATGACCTTCAAAGAACTAATAGATTTAATGAATTACCTCGACCTTAAATCAGAATTTTTAAACAAATTATTAGCGATTGCACGTGCAAACTATATGGAATGTCGTACCATCTTCTACGAGAATCCTGATATGTCTGTTGAAATCTATATGCCTTTTTCCTATTCAGAATCTGCCAGTACGCCAGACTGCAAGATATTTCTAGATTTTCTTCAAGTAATCACTAAGGTCAAGTCGATTTGCGCGCCAGCGTTGGATCGTCAGCAAAATCTCATTGAAACTGTGTTTCATCAATCCAAGACGCTTTTAATTGTGGAGGCAAAACACTTCGACACAACTTGGAATAAGTTCAAGATTGCGATGGCTAGAAATCCAAAGTTGAAATTTGCCCATAATGTGAAGATGAGAGAGGATTATCTAAGAGAAGTTCAATCATTCGGCTACACTTCCATTCCCACCTCATCCTTGGAGTTGCTGTTTTCCAAACCTATTGGGAATTTGGTTCCAATGAGAATGAAGATATTGACGACCTCTGGAATCTACAACCATTGGAACAAGTTACAGGAGATCCGAATTGCGGGCGCATCAGTCATTTCTTTGGCTTCATCTGATTCAGATGAAAATGTAGACGAGGTGAAGCCGATTGGACTTTGGACCTCGGATATTCACTTGATCTTTGAGTTGGCTGCTCTGGCTAATTCTGTGGCCGCGATCCTTTTGTTCATGGAATTGATCTTTAACATCAATTGGATTTGGGTTTGTCTACCGGTATGGGGGGTGGTGAGAAGTACGTGGAATGTTGTCACATGTCGAATGATGTACGTTGGTCGAGGAGTGGCACACTGGGTCACGTTGAGGAAAAAAGAATTGTGGTTAAAATGGCATTCGAAAAAATGAATTGATGAAGTCAGTTACTTGCACGCATAGCACATTTGTATGAAATACGAAAATATTTTTAACAACATTTATGTTGGATTTAGGTTGAAGTTACCTGGATACCATTTGAATATGATATCAACTCGTCGATTATTACTGGCTTTCGTACCAGACCCATTGTATAAGACTCTTTGATATTAGTGTTATTGAATGTACTGAAATATTTAACCGAATCATGTTGCATACTACACATTAATCGTGTCACAACATGGACTCCTATACAGCGATTTTATTGTCTACACATGTTCGTGCCATATCCATCGTTTTGGCGAGCCGAAATCGGCTTAAGAAATCCCGACTGTCGCACACTGTGACGGATTGAAGAAAAAAGCGAAAAAGCGGTTGAGGCTACTTGATTACCCAAAATTGCAACCAACCAGGCCACAAAGGTTCTGACAATTAATGTTTATGATCACCATGGATTTTATAACCCTGAAGACCCGATACGGGTATTAACGGGTAATTCGTGAAAATTAGTGAAAAATTGCAATGAGACTGGCATTCATGGAAGTTCCAGAGAACGTCCTCATGAATCTTTCAAATGGTCAGAAAAGAAAAGCAGGTAGACCGAAAGGTCGATCTTTAGGCTTTCAACGGGACTAAACCCATGTGGGACCACTTCAGAAGAATCATTCCATTGTTTAATTCCTACTAAATTATAATTAGGGAAATTGGTTACAAATAAATTATTTGCGTGCTTATTTGTGGTATTGACTTTTTTGTTCAGAATTTGAAATTTTAATTTAATTTATAATTTATAAATTTGTTTTCTAGTTACCCAATAATATTGGACAATAAAGTCAATTTCTCATCATTTTAGTCTTTCTTAAAATATAAGCATATCGCATATATTACATTTATTGTCCACTGTACGCCTTTGTTTACCCATTAAATTGCATTGAAAAATATAACATCCGGAAAACAAAAATGCGGGCAACCAAAAATAATTTATAAAATTTCTGAAATGCAATATATTATAACCAAAGATTCATAGCTGGAAGAAGAGGTGACAATGCTGAGGCTAATGCCATTAAGGGCTAAAAAATTACAATTTGGAGCCCTCGTGCATAATGCTACGGTCCAACAAGATTAAGAATCAAATAAATTAGAAACAGGATCAAAGCCTTAATTTTGGAGACCAAAAAGATCAAAGCAAAAAAAATTAAATGTGAGACCAATTTTCCTAGACATGAGGCCAAGAAAGGAACAAAAATATTAAAAAGTGAGGACCGAAAACCTAATTCTCCAGAGCCCCAAAAATAATAAGTCTAAAATGATATTTTTTTACAAGATCTTACACAAATTCAATGATGGGTATGTGTCCATAAAACATAAAACAATAAAACACTTTTGAAACTTGAAATTTTGTCTTTTCAAATGGAATGAAGGAAAATGAATATTATCGCATTAAAATCTAATCGTTTCCTTTAGTCTCCATTTAAACTTTGAGTGCTAAAATCTCAATGGGGGAAGTTTTGGACTAGTAGTTTTGTAGCTGCAAAGATCAAAACTGGATACAGCTGGAAAATTAACTATTGTATTTCAATAGCTTTAATGTCATATCATGTCATATCATTGTGCAGTTTTTGCAGGGACAGGTCTGGATTTATCAACTTCATTTTATTAAAATGTATTCGGTTCAAGTACTTCTTGGACTATTTGAAATCGCTCCAGTTTAGTTGGATGTAGAATTTTAATTACTTTGCTTTTGTTTCGTCTGGTACATAAGTAACTCGTTTTCATAAAGGGATTCATGTTCGTTTTGAAATATGTTCAGTATAAAGTTGTAAACATTTTTATGGCATACGTGGTTAAACGACTTTATTTAACGCAAGCTTTCGAATTCAATCTGAATCCTTCGTCAGGCAAAAATAAAGTAACATTAAAATGTTGAAATAAGAATTGAAGGTTTTTGTTGGTATGTGACAGGGCATGAATACGGTTAAAAAAACATTATTTGAAAATGTTTGTAGCCTTTTTTTAGCATAATTGGTAAACAAGTGTTACTAATTTTATAATATTTTTTGAATTCATGGTTCTCTCCAATTTCGTCTGGTCAATGAGGAGACCTTCCACAATTTTTCGGACTCTGGAGTTCCTTTCTTTTTTCATGAGTCTGGCATTCATCCAATCAATTCGATGACAACCTTAAGTGAAATGTTGGTCCACGGCTGACCTCTCAGGTTCCATATTTTGAACAGCACTTTTATGTTATTGTTCGTTAAGTCGAATTTCCACAGGGCGTCCAGTTTCCCAGTAAACCAATGGGCAGTTGAAGCAATGAATTCTGTATGCACCAGTATTAAGATTTATTCAAAAGGATTGAGTAATTGAAAATCACTTAAAATTCCATTTATTCTTCTTTTCTCGGTTGGGTTTTCCGTGGTTGACAAAACAACTTCTATTAGCCTTTGGAAGGCATGGACCATTTTCAAAATGTTTTTTTTAACTAGAAACCTCTAATCTGATTTTGTTTGGGCGACCAAAAATTTAAGACACCGTAAAATTTTTAGACTTCTGAATTCAAGTGAGCATTTTGAAAAATGAAAAAAGACTCATCCAAATTTCCAAGCGGACAGTCTGATGGAGACCACTAAAAAATTAAGCAGATGACAGTTTAAATTTATGAAACCCGACAAAATATAGAGAATAGCCGTTTCAATCATGTGATGAAATCCGAGCATTTAGAATACTTTTCATTTGGGTCGTAAGTAAACTGTTTGCTTGAAACTGGAGACATCAAAAGAACTACAAACATTCGCAAAGTTTATGGCCATGGAAAAGATTGATTGACCTTTTACATGTCTTTCACAGGGACATTGTCCGCTATGCTGGAACAGCTCAATTCAAATCTAAAGATTCCAGGGCCTTCCAGTGTACTTCACTGAGAATCAAAACCAACTATTCGGGACGAAATCAATTTCGACTTGACCTTGTTTATACTTTTGGTCACAGTTCTGTCTTTTAGAACTTTTGAAAAAATAATTTATCCGGTTGG
>JAQHQX010000399.1:0-13514 GCA_034694425.1 Arrhopalites sp. Gr-Col-00791
AATCTGTTGTCAATTCTTTGGCATCCCTTGGCATGCAACAGCTGGAACATTTGCAAAATTTAACATGGAAGTGATTGGGATATTAAAAGTTCATTTATTTATTTCTCAGTATTTCCTTGGGTCAACGCTTTGTTTATTGAGTAATTAGATGGACCAAATATTGACCTGATAGAAATTGCAAATTGTAGTCTGACATTTGTACTTTGGATTTTTATGACAAATTCGTTTTTTTAATTGAACCTGTCCCAGTGTGCGATGTATGGAATTGGTAAACAGTTACTTTGCATACATTAATATTCAGTCACAAAATATTTCACAAACTGATTTCTTCAATTAATCGACACACCTGTGAGCATTGTACACTTTGCTTTTTATTATCATTTTTAATCTAAGGAATTATTTTATATCTAATTAATTTTACGAAACATATACAGGAACATTTGAGCATTTAAAATACGACAGAATAAAAATGTTTTAAATATTTTTTACAGTATAAGTTTTTGGATTTCGTTCAAGGTAAGTCTTTTTTGTGAGTTCTGACAGTCAGGTCACGCTTGCTCCCATTTTGAACACAAGAAGCTACAACATGAATAATTCCTTCAATACTTACTCTCATGGTCACTTTGACCGAATATTGACCAGCTAATCCTGGCGGGATGCCATTTAAATAAAATTCACCAACTAAAGTATTTTCTACTGCTCTCAAAGACTCTCCTTCGTATATGACAATTTGAACTGAAGTTTGGTTATTGTAAGTCGTGGCATAAGTATTAGAAACTTCGATGGGCACACGAGATTGCCTTGGAATTACCATCATCGAGCTATTGACAACCTCTACAATCTTCTCAACATTGTTGTGGACTACAATCGCTGGAATCGGATCCTTGACACTTGCCGCCAAAAACTTATTCCTCAGTCGGCTATTTCCACAACCATCTTGCGAGAGGAGTTAGAGAAATTAAGCAAAACCTTGAAGGAATTCCATTATGAACTACTCTCGAAGGCAAGTTGAAATGTCCCATGGGGCGTATCCCTCTTGTTTTCCTTGGAAAACTCTGTTGTGCATAAAGCCTCTTGTGCGCAGTTCCAAGGAAAAAATTGGTGACGCCCCATGGGACATTTCAACTTGCCTTCGAGAGTAGCTGTTCCCCTTTCATCAATTACAGCGTACTATAAATTACACATTGTAGACTGTACATTTACCGTTGACCACCTCCACATTCGACTTCGTATTCCCCTTGTTAGAGCTGAAGCGCGAATCCAACTCATGGAAGTTTATACAATTCCATTTCGGTGGAATAATGATGTCTGTATCTTACAACACGAGTCTACAACAGTAGCCAAGATTGACACAACTGTAATCCCAATAACCGGAAATCTCTTACACCATTGCCAACCTAAAATCACATCTCTCTGCTATGTGCCCACCAGCGTTACAAGCCCTCTAACTAGTCCCAAATGTCTAGAGAAACTACTTACTCAGTCAACAGTTCACACTTTAAACGAAGAGTGCATTTTTAAGTGCTACAGATCATCTCAAGTCATCATTACCCAAATTACACCCGATACTTTTGCTATTACAGGTGGCGAAAATATTACCATTTATGCTCCGAGCAAACGTCCCTTGTCTATTCCTCCAGTTGCTACTGGTTCCCTTAAGTTGTCTTTAAGTTGCCATTCCTATGCAATTGTAGACACATACAAGATTCACCCTCCTTTTCCTTGTACCTTTGAATCCCCTTCCTGACCTGAAACTGTAATCCTCATTCCATACGCCTGGTCCAATCATTCCAGCCTCTTAGTCTCCCAAGACCCACCTAAATTTACTAATATTGCAGAAGCCTTGAATGTGAATTGGTCTCAAAAATACGCACATGAAAACTTGTCTCTATGGGACCCTTCCCTACTTCAACTTCCACTGGACACACCTCCAACAGTTACGGTTCAATACACTGGACATGGTGTATACATACTTGCAGTTTGGAATATTGGACTGACTGTTGCTGCTATTATCATTCTCTACAAACTCACAAAGCTTCCAATACCAATCCCACCGGCAGTTAAAGCTTCAATGGATGTCACTTCCGTCATCATCACAACCACAATCTCTCTAGCTGAGCTCAGTATTCTTATCCTCATCCTCATGCTCCTCACTCGTGTTGCCAAACGTTGGAATCGTCATCATGAAAGGACAGTCTATAAGGATGCCCAGGAGCTGCAAGAATTTCACACCACACACACGCACACCCATCGTTCACCTTTACCAACAGTCCCAACTGTCCACGATCTTTCCATGTACAAACCTACAGAACGTGTCCGCTTTGGGGAACCATAATTTTAAATAAGCTACTGTACTGTACACCAATATTGTACTACTATATATGGTTTATGGTAGTTGTCATTTATTACAACGTCACTATTGGAAAACACACCACCTACAGACACATAGGAATTCGTATTTTGCCACTCACAATTTTAGAGGACAAAAACATATTACTTATTCATATGTATCAGTATCAAACTATTTTTTTTTACTCTCACACGCACATTGTTAAGACAATAGAAACAACATGTGCACATAAAAATATAACAGTTCTAAACAGAAGGAAAATTCAAAAAGAAAACAAATACACAAAAAAATTTTTTTTTTTTTTCTCTCTCTCCTTTTCTCATTTTTTTTCGTACCCTAAGTCTTATGCATGTACGTTTACAATGGGTTTGAATCATGTCCATTTCTGGGTAACATGTAGACACTATATACATATACCCTTACCCACCACTAGCATTTCCATCGTTTGGTACTGTACTTCTATATAGTACTAAGATAAGGCATTGAGGATTATTGTCTCTACATATATGTAGTGGTCATCCACACAAAATTCTAGTTGTTAAGTAATATAGTTTCCTTCGAGTAAATGGTTCGAATATGTATCATATACAATTTTATATCTACCCTTGCAAACACTAATGCTCACAAACATTTCGTAGGAGAAGACATACGTACGGCACACACAAAACCCATACATGCACAAGTTCATACATTACTCATATAACAGACAATATACAAACATACCGTGAACCCTCCACCTCATACACACTTGCAGTTCAAGTGTACCAGAAATTATACAACGATTTTTATACTTACCCTTTCTTGACTCCCATCTCCTATGACTATTCCATACCCGAATAGGTACCATCCTACGAGCGGAACATATAACCAAGATACACTACACAAATATAGTTTCCTCATCTCCTTTTGACACATCTTTCTCACCAGAGTATACAACACTATATCGGGTTTTATGATAGGACTTATCGTTGCTTTACTTCTGTTGCACTACCCAGTGTCACACGACAACGTCACTTACGATACTCATATAGTCAATATATACAAAAACACATAGACAGTGTTATACACCATTACTAAATGTGTTTTGCACATTCAATTACGATCCGCCTTGATTTTTGTTTTCCTCTATTTTGAACTTGTGAGAAACAAATTATTTGCCTATTGTTAATACAAATCGACAATTGCCAATCTTCACACTTCCATGCTTCCTACAAACAAATCGGTCATAAAAATATCAGCCCTCCACTTTTCACTCGAACAATGATACATTGTATCGCCAAACAAACTACACTGTCACCAGCATTGCACCATCATATAGAATCACACTATACTTCCCCACTCACTCTATTTCTTTTGCACATAATACCGTAACGTGCAAATCTATCAGTTTCACTATTTTATATACGACATATCATTTACTCATCTATAACATATCCATACACACAAAATGCTTACATGTGTGTGACACACACACTACATATGTTATACATATTTGAATATATCTTGACTCCCTCACAAACCTATTCCTCTTTTCTGCCAAAAAAAAAACCCATACCATATACATACAATGACATTCGTACAGCAGCTACCAGAACTGACCTTAGGCCACAAAATTTCCAGTATCACTCGCTACAGCAACCGTTGATACCAACACGGATTTATATTCGTCATCATGAATTATACCGTTTACCCCATAGCTACATTATTTTTATACGAAAAATCCATCAAATTCAACGACGAAATTCGTGAGGATGTGAGTAAGTTGTATTTCACAAGTCTTCATCCTGAGGAGCATATCACATCCACGTTTTGTTGTCGTTGTGCACCCACTCCTTTGCCTTTCTCTTCACTCTACGTCTCTGTGAACTTGCCTACTTTTCAACAATTGGACTCCTTGGATTTTTTTAATAGTGCACCGTTAGCCCCTATACTGACCTTTCATTTTGTGACTACAAATTTTAAACCCCAATTAAAAAGTTTAACCGCATCTTTTCCCTGTCATTCACCAGAGTGCTAAGACAAACTCTTTTGTGCCCATGAGGAAATCCTTGCTGCCAAACTATTCCTTCAAACTCTTAATGGTAATCCTTCATTACTTGACAGTGTCAAACAACTCTACTCATCTTCAATTTTTCCGACAGACTTGTTTTTACCACCACACTCAAACTGGGCCTAGCCTCCCATTATTCATCGCCTGCTCCCAAATACTTCTACACATTTTTCTCTAGTTCACAATATTAACCAACAACGTCAGGTAGCAACCATTGTGCCCGTTCGTCAAATCATTTAACATCGTACATAAAAATGCCTCGAAATTCAGAAACTCTCACCCCCCTCACTCCACTCGATCTTTTTGTGCCCTATTCCCAGCTACCTGCTTTTAGGAGAAAAACTCCAACCTTCTCCATAGACGACGTTCAACCCCATCGAAATAATACCCTCTTTCCCACCTTCTTCTCTCAACTCACGGAATCAGTACTCGTTTACTACGATCCAAAAACAGATTCTGTCCTTTTTACCCACAACAACATAAATAATTATCTCCAGCACCCCATGCAAATCTACGTCTCCTTGAAGAGACGCTGCAAGTTTCACCTACTTCCCCCGACAGTACGGCCGGCATACATCGCAAAACACAAAAAAAGATACATAATATATTAAAATTTACAAAAATTGTAATTGTGACAAATTTGTCTTGTGTGTAGCCCCTAGTACGCTCACACTGTTCTCAATGTACTGCTACTATTGTATAAACTGGCCATGGAGTTTACATTTATTTTTGCAATTTGGAATATCGGATTGACTGTTGCTGCTATCATCATTCTCTACAAACTTACAAACCTTCGAATACCAATCCCACAGACTGTTAACGCTCCATCAATGGACATCACTTCTACTATCATCACAACCACAATCTCCTTAGCTGAGTTGAGTGTTCTTATTTTTATCCTTCTCCTTTTCAAACAGCAAGCTAAACGCTGGAGCCGTAAACACACGATGGACGTCTACAGAGAAATGGAAGAAACAACATCAACTCCACATCCAATCCTTCAGGAAACGTCCCTCCATTCGTCCCCTACGGCACACGAAATTTCTATGTATCTGCCTACTAAACAAATCCATTTCACAGGCACTCGCTTTTTTATGCCATAGGCTCATATACGTAGTCAATATTCATTTCCCAATACAATGTCTACATTGGTGTTATGTATATATATATACATTTTTTATGGTACCTCACTGTCATTTCTATTGAACTACTATGAAATGCTATTCACATAGTCCTTCTCCTATATCCATATATAACACAAATACCCCAAATTCTTGATGTTGTATATTAGTTTAACATACTATTATTCGTACACTTGCGGACACAAAAAACAGCAATTCTTTTTAACACTTTTATCTTACTGTGTAATACCATTTTAAGAGTAATAGTATCAACACCACATGCCTATGTACACTATGTACGACGAGTGATTGACGGGTGGCTGTCAGGACACAGGACCCATCTCCATGGAGACTCGGGAGTATAAAACTAGAATTCGCGTACCAAAGCGGATATTTGCGTGTAGCTTTGTTGTACTGGTAAGTTCTAGGTGTTAGTCTAAAAATTTAGTTGAGAACCCAATAGGTTGCAAATAAAATATTCTATTAGCTTGTCTGGTATCACGAGTGTCTCTCCTAATTTGTTGAATCGACGGCTACATCTCCTATAAGAGCTAACCATACTCTTACACTACTTTCCGAAGTCCAATTCATTAAAAGCAGCAAAACTGAAAGCTTTATTACTTGAGGTAAGTTTCAAAATTATCTTAGCTTGATTCATGGTGCTTTATTGTGTAAACTAGTATTTATATGCTCTCTTACCGAGTAAAAATATCTTTTTTGTTATATGTTTAAATTAAAGAAGCCAAGAAAGATCGATTCATCCTGAGTGTGCCAACAGTTGCAGGAGGAATTCTGCATAAAGGTTCAAATGGATTCTCGGTGAAAGAAATTACACTTGTGTAAAAGCCTTACGTTTACGTGCCGATTTGGTAAACTCCTCATTTTATAATTCTTTGACAAAGCAAAGGCAGTGAACAGTATCCAGATTGGCCATCACTATCAATATTTACCTCACAAGCTTGGTCACTTTTCAATTTTTTCACACAAAATGGAAACTGAGACAATTTTAGCCTATAAATATGAATATGGTCCAAAATTTGAATACAGAAATTGAAGATTTTAAGATTAGAATTAAGAATAAGAAAAAGGATATTGTAATTAAATATTTAAAAAAAGAGTTAAAAGGCCTAAAAAAAGGAACCACTGAAAATGACAATATTTTTAGTTTACAACTGCAAAATTTTGATCTAGAAGGTGAAATTGCAGGGCTCAAGTATGACGTTGAGAACAATAGAGATATAAGTGTTGAGCACTTATATCTCTATTGTCCAGCTAGACAAACAGGTTAAATGTGAGCAGCTGAAAATAAACTTTGCTTGTACGCAAAGCAAATATTAGGACATAAACAGCAGATGGAAAAATTTAACGCTGAAGCTATTCAGCTAGTTGAATTGAGATCAACTTTAGAAAATAGCTTGCGCATCATTCAGCGTTATGTAGATACTGTAAGTAACCGTCAGAATAACGAAGATAATGTCATTACTCTTTGTGTAGGCACAAGTACACCCAAGAGAAAAAATGCTCAAAAGAGCAAAAAGGAAGTTTGTACGAAGAAATTTTTTTTTTAGATTATTATGGGTCATGTATTTATAGTATAACCGTAGACTACAGGTAAATTGAAGAAATTGAGTAATTGAAGAAAGGTTATAGTACTCTATACGCATCAAACAACAAACCCCTCTTCCCCGAAATGCTTTTCAAATATGCAGATATAGATATTTGCGTTTGGTTCCTGAGTATGATAACTTTACACTGTAATTTTTGAACCATCAAATTCTGTATCTTTACAGTTGTTGTTGAAGAGGCATAGTGAAATGTACACAGAATAACAAAGTTTATGCAGCAAAGTCAGAGTCGTTCTCCCTTTTTTTGTGCTAGAGAAGAAAAGTATTTTCACATCACTCGCATTGAAAAGATTGATCAACGTTTCAGTTGAGATTGGATTTTGCAGTTCAAAGTCGGAGCAAAGAAAGATATAGAAGAGAATTAAAGTAGTGCGTATTTGTAAGTACGTAACTGTTAATTACGGCAAGTAACAGTTCTGCAAGTGTGTTCACTGCGGTTCCAGAATTCCAACGACGTATTTACTCCACTGTTATTCCAATGATGATTACGGTGCGTATACTATCATTCCTTTTTAACACTGTAATTTTTACCTCTATTCCATGGTGTCGAAAGCCACTGTCACCAACAGTAAGTACTTTCTAACAATTTGTACAAGAATTTGTGACGTTGTTAACTTCATCCTCTTCCTATTCCTATACCTAACAAATTTTTACTCTATTCGTACTTAGTAGTCAATTTTGGTAGTGATCAAATACACAATTGAATATTTCTAGTTTTCATTGTCATCGCAGTCTTCGTCTTTATTTGCTGTCTCAAATACTGTAAACGAAAGACTAGAACCAAACGGAACATGACGCACACCTGAATTACATTTCAACCGCGTCCCTGAAGAAGTCAATCCCATAAGGCTGACGGAGACAATAGTTTAAGTCAGCACAAAGAATTTGGATCGCATGAAATGTGTATTAATCTCTACTAAGAACTAGTGATGAACGTTGTTGGTGGTTTGAGTTAACGGTCATGCCACCATTGTGCAGCAGAAGCAGCAGCTACAGGCATGAACGGGCTCAAAATGTCCTGAAAAAATCACGAAGAAACCAGAGGGCTGCGAAGAATTTGACTCAACGGCTTTTTATATTAGTAAGTCCAAATTTTACCCCAATTAATATTGTGCTTGAAGTAATCAAATACTTTTGAATATTTTTGTAAAATTCGCAATTATTTTATTCTTCGTTTTTGTCTGCATTATGCTGTACTGTGGACGGCTGGCTAGAACCTCAAGAGGTATCTTTTGCCGACCCCAAATGCATTTCAACCGCGTCCCTGATGAAATCAACCCCACAACGCTGACGGAGACAATAGTTTAAGTCAGTATGAAGAATTTGGATTCTCATGAAATGTGCATTTATCTCGAATTTATTCCTTTGACAAGTTAGCAAAGCAAACGTTGACTCTAGTACTATCAATCCTGTCACACACAGATTCAAACCAATCTATTTCCCTATAATTTTGATTTCAGATGAAACTCAATTCTTTACATTAACCATCACCTTTAACCAATACGGAATAAGTCACACATAGTCCAGCATACAGTGTGTTCACTACCGCAATTCAAATAAAATTTTGATTACCATTGCTCAGAGACTGTTGACAAAATGGGTAGTAATGCACATAACATATGAGATGGATGTAGGATTTGTACTCCAACGCTTCTGTTAAGTACGAGAAAATTTGCATCGAAACAGGAGTTTCTTGCCAAGAATAACGCTTTGCCGCAGTCACATTTTGATCGGCGACACTTACACTGACCATAGCTTTACGTTTTTTCAATTTGTAAAGATGAAGTGAGTGTTCTTGTGTTTGTTGACAGACGTCCAACGTGCAGACCAAAAGTTTTACATACGACTGCAAATGACAAGACAAAATGACACGTAGTGAAGACTGACTCAGTATTAAGATTGTAATCTTAATACTGAGATTGTACTCATTGCACATTTTGATAATGTACAATCAATCGATAATTCTTAAAGTAAAAGGCATCTAACACATACGTATATAGTGTTCGTGTGTAACGTGAAAACACACTGCACATTTATTTATAAAATTTGATTTCCCGTTTCAAGAAACTAGCTTATGTGTGCACATTCAACTGCAATTTAATAGCAGTAGTAGAAGTCTCAATTGAGATTCACATGTCGGATGACATGTCTCAGGTATGAGCATACCCAATGCAATGGAGCATGCAAGATCAAATGTTGTTGAGGTTGAAATCAGTCTCACTCTTCTGCTAAACCGAGAATCATTTTTTTTTTGCAAAAATGTATCAATCTGTTCACATGTGTAGTTTGTACAGCAATTATTAGTTGCACATGGATCGAGACAATGAACAAGCCCTCGTATTGTCACACTACGTTCGATCTTCCCGAAGATTACATGAGCAACATTATCCGACATTATCCTTCTGAGTGTGACTCAGAAGAATTCACTTTGGAGCAAAATATTTTCATATTTGGTAATTTTTATTTATTTTTTTCAAGTCTATGATTGTACTCATTGTTACTCTTTTTTATCTTTCAGGAATGTCAATTATTGTGATTGTGGCCGTAGTCACAATGGTCTCATGCACGCTTCATTTGGCGTGGAAGAACTGGAGGCAAACTGAGCACAGAAGGTCTCCAAATCCTATCGTTTGATAAAAGCGGAGCAAATGCGTATGCTGCCCATAAGAGCGTTGGTTCCTAGGGAACCAACTGTCGGTGAAATTATTGTGCACAATTCCTGAAGATGATCGTGAAATGTGCGAGTACACGATTGTATTATTAAAATTATTTTTTGAAAACATGTGTATTCTAAAAATATTTTGCTTAGGACGTTGAGTGATGTTCATTGGTTTGCCAAATGTAACTTGTTTTACGATGTAACGTGTATAAATGTAATTGATGCTTCTTATTCATGTACATACATGTGCACGCTTAATAGGTGAAACAAGAAACTTGTTGAATGTTGAGGATCAAATCCAAAAAATGATACATCATGTATATGTATTCTAGTATTCTGTAATATGTATGTACAAATCATTTATAACTATAATAATGTATTAGTTCAAACTACTTGCAGTAGTTACATCTACAATTTACTTTTTGTGACCTTATGTAGGTATTCAATCTGACCATAGTATCAAGGAACGAGCTTATGTGTGCACATTCAAATGTAATTTACTCGTAAATAGTAAAAGTCTCCCTTAAGATTTACTTGTTGGATGACATGTCAATTTCTTGTTCGCACTTGCTGCATGCGCATACACCAATGCAATGCAGCATAAATGACTATAATTAATTTCGAGAAGATTAAAGTCATCTTCAGTCTTGTTGTGAAACCACAAACATCTGTTGCTTGACAAAATGTGCAATAATCTTTCTACCTGTGCAGTGCGTACCTAGTGCAGTTTGCACAGTCATGAGTAGCTGCTCATGGATCGAGATAGGAGTTAAGCAATCGTTTTGTATTACTTTTCCCCATTTTTCTGATGATGCTGTAATCAACATCTTCATTTTTTCTAATTAATACAGTACGTTTTTTGTTCTGCATATATAAATGTACTTTGGTTTTCAATTAACTTTTTCATATTTCACGTGTAGTGTGTTTATAAAATTGCAATTTTGTTAATAGTTTTATTATTTTATTTTCAACACGAGACACGCAGGATTGCAATAGTGGTGAGGAGACTAAACTGTCAAGACTTAGGCTGTAATGAAAACGAAGATTAGAATGACAATAGTGATGCAATGCAATCAAACGTACAATTTTGTATGTTTACGTTCTTTAATTAGGCACTAACTAGTAGGGAAAGCTGAACTTGCGTCCGTAGAATCTTAGCCATGTAAATTTGAAATAAACCTTCGCCACGACAAATGACGGACACAAACCAACATCCTTCACTCGAAGTGCGTGCGTTATTTCTACACAATCGAACTTTTAAAAAATGTTTCACCTTTACCTGCTTTTTATTCTTATTTGTCATTTTAATGTTTGACAGCACTGACAAAACAACGAAGATATTGTTCTGACAAAAAATGTCAAACAAATTTTAAAAACCAGTGTCCTTTTAAGGAATCGGAAAATTGCCGAAGTGTTATCTCCTTGACCATATCCAAGGGCGCGGGATTAGGGTATACGATAAAGAATTTGACCAACTGGAAATTCCAGACATTTACTGGAAAGGAAGAGCTCCGACATAGACAATATGCCCAATTATATCTGCAGATGGAGAAGCAGATAGTGAGATCAAAGGAGGACATCCTAAAGATGAATGACACACTGTCGAACCTTTTGAGAAAATGTATAAACGAGCAGGAGACAGTTTCTCAGAGTGGTGGGAATCATCGGAGAGGAAAAATTTCGTGGGATCCGAGAGGAATAGGGTAGTAGTCTTGTAGTGGAGACTTCACATTCTACAAAGGAGGGGCGGGGTAAACTCCAGTGGAGAATGACAAGAGGAAAATTCACTATTCACAATGCCACATTCAATGAGTACAAGACTGACAATTCGGGGCAGATATGATTACATATGAGTTAACTCGCTATTTACACTAGCCAAAAATCAGCATTACAAGGTCTCCCCAATTTTCATTATAATGTTCAATTTACTCATCAGTGCACCAGAGACAATAGTAGTTAAAATTACACACTTGTGCATTCATTCTATGTTGTCTCATCTTTATAGTCCACCACATTGTTTCAGACGGTGTGTGCATACAAATGATAAATGTACACTGTAGATGCCATTTCAACTCGTGTGTCAACTGAACAGCTTTGATTTTATTGCTCTGAGTACCAATAAAGCAATGTGTACAGAAAATTTGGCAACACGACAAAATAAACTGTTGATCATCACTCCAATTGGAAAACTTATAATGCCACCATCGTGCAGCCGACACACCAATTATCAACACGAACCAGCAAAACGTGTTGTAGCAAAAATCGCTCAAAAACTGGAGGACTGCGGTGAATTCCACATCAACACTGTTTGGTTTATCAGTAAGAAAAATTAAATTTTGACTCAATTTGTAAACATTTTTAAGTTTAAAATACGCTAGTGCACTCATGAAACTATTTAATATTTCTAGTCTTCATTATCATCGTAATTTTTGCATTTATTTGCTGTGCCGTATACTGTGTACGAAAGACTCGAACAATAATGAACATGAATCACCGACACACAACTGAACTACTTTTCAACCGGGACCCCCCGAAGCCAATCCTCCAAGACTTACAGAAACAGCAGTGTAAGCCATATTGGTGATATGATAATATCGACACTGTGTCCACGGCTGTCTAGTTGTACATTTTTGTAATGTGTAAATTACAGGCTGTAATGCGCACGTATACTTTTAATTGTGGTTTCTGCACACCAGTATGGATTTGTTAGTATAAGTCCTTCAGTATGCAATTAATTGAATAATTAATAATTAGAAAAATATTTCATAATTTTACAGTAAAGCTGATAGCGAGTGAACGTCTGTAAAACAGCATCAATAGTGAAAATTTTAAAAATTTAGTACTTGTTTGTTTCCTCGGATTTTATCATACATTGTAATATTTAACCAATGTATGATTATCTTACGAGGCAACAAACGACTGGGTTTACATTTCTTTTAGAGTCAAGCTAAGATATTAGAAGCATTTGTACTTATTAATGCTACTAATTTTTCAGCTGAAAATCTAAGAGAAGAAATCATCAAAAACCGCAACAAGGTCCGTTATATAGATTCTTGAATTAAGTTTTTGTCTAGGTTTTAGTCAAAGGTGTTCAATCTATGAAAATAATTTGATTATTTTTGTACACTTTTGACTACGACAGAATAAACTTGCAATCATCTTCAATTCCAACAACCATCTTCTAAGCAAACAATAAGAATTTTGTAATAAGAATTTTGTAATATGTATGATTTTTTCCACAGCAGAAATTGACCCGTTAAAACTTCCTGAGAAGAGTCTGTGAATTAACGAACATAGTTGTGTTTGAATCAGAACCAGGGTTTCCTCTCACCACAAAATGAAATGGAGCACTCAACATGTGGTCCCATCTGTTGAGTTTCCTATTGTCCAATTGTCAACATTGACAAGTCGTCTAGTCCAAAAGTGGACGCAGACTTTGTGGACGAGGTTGTGGTAACGTTGAATTTTATCAATTACTCACCAACCTCGTCACCAGAACATTCTGACCAGACTTGGTAAGACTAGATGTCTCCTACTTCACCGAGTAGTCCCACTATTAAACTTTTTTTATAATTATTCTGACCTGAGTGGTGAATTAGCCGTCGCAAGCCCTCACCTATATAACGTCACGCAATTTTTTCGACCCACGTACAAGGTTTCCCGTGGAACCTTATGAAATACCCATTTAAATCAATGAATGAAACGATGA
>JAQHQX010000400.1:0-13492 GCA_034694425.1 Arrhopalites sp. Gr-Col-00791
GCACCAATTTTCCTTGGTATCAAATTGAAGTGGTACCTTCCAAAATCTCCTGTTATAATGAACCCAGCCCTCCTCTTTAAGAATTCATCTTCCATTTTTCGATTGTGAGCGAACCGTTCAAATTGAGGTTTTAAATGAATGTGACTTTTAAAGAGATTCCAAAAGTACTCGAATTCATGAGCCAACATGATGACGACCTTATTTTGCTGATTCAATTTACCACTAAGGAGGAGATTCTCCAATTCCAAATCAGTCACCACTTCGCAATTTTGATAAATCTGAAGCCACATGATAGTCTCCTTACAAGCCGAAATTTTAGTACATTTGGACTGAGTAAAGGTGATGTTGGTTGTGTCGCTTCTTTTGCGAATGCCGCAAAGCTTTAAACATTGTCGGGTTGAGAACATGTTGGCGATTATCGCAAAGGGGAAATGAATTTCGATTCCACGACCCGCGAAACTGTATTCGAAGAATTGTTGGTCCTTTTTGGTTGTATAGGGACCCTCACCAGCTTTTGCAAAGTACATCGAAAAGGTCTCCAAATTCATCTCCTTGAGGCGACTTATATTCGTTACGTAGGGATAGGGCAGGGCATATTCTGAATTTATCATCCCCTTGAATGCATTAGTTACAATCACTCCCATGATAACCCAAATTGCAAAGATGCGCCCAGTGGTCTTTGAAAACAGTTTCCATTTTCTCGATTCCCATTGTGGTGGATTAGGTTCAGATGGTGTCATTTCTGACTTCATGTCAATGCTCTGATCCAACATGGACATGCATATCCAAAGAAATGTCGACATAAATTGACCTACCGAAGAGAGGCCACTGGGAGCTGAAGCATCGAGATGGCTTATCAATTGAATGGTCAAGCTGGTGGTGAGGATAAGAACTCCCAGGGTTATCCAAACAGCCGGATGGAAAGGGGTCGTATAAATCTGTAAAGCACTTTTAGCCTTAAAGACACCATGACTTGTGATAAAGTTGTAGAGACCAAAGTAGCCTGTAGGATAAAAGTAGCCGCTGGTGTCATCAACATGAAGGCGATGCTCACTGACATCCGTATAGACTCCCATCTCGACATGCATATAGTTACCGAATTTATTTAGTTGCAACTGCTGGATGATGAAGGTCCAGTTGAGCCATGAATACATATGAAGTAAAATAGCCGAACGTATCGACATGCGAATTTTTCTATCGAATGGGCTCGACGGATTTTCAAAATGGTGGGGTTTGAATCGAAATGGCCGCGCCTCGGGTAGCCAACCTACTTTGCGACCATCGTCGATCATCTCACGATGGACTTGAACCATCTTCTCTAGACAGGATCCATTTTTTGATGGCTTACTTTGAACAATTAGAGGTGGCGCCATGCTCGAGGACCTGCAATAGATTTCTTTGAAGCTAACATCCTCTACGATGTGTGATGGTTCAAGTAGGTGCAAGAAGGAGATGCACCACCCACCACCAATTATTAATATTGACTTGGATTTAATGTCGTTTTGGTTGTGGTCGTCCTGGGTTTGAATCCCGCCAGGTGGAGCCAGAGATGGTCGCCATCTGTCATCTTCAGATTCAAGGTAGAGGAAGAAGAACGGTCGAGCGCCTGTATTATGGACCGAGGTGTACTGAGTCCGCCCAATATATTCAGTGACATTGAAATCGTCGAATTCGTCGCGTATCCCCAAAAGGAGGATACATTCGGGTTGTATCACGTGGTACTGGTCGTAGGGATTTATAGGGTATGGAGACAACATTGGACCGAAGTTGTTCCAATTAGTTAGTGAATGGTATGCTGGGCCCAAATGTCTCTCCAAAAATGCCGCAGTTTTGTGCACGTTCGCATTGTAGCTTTTGAGGATGAATATGCGAACAAAGTTTCGAAGATATCTGGTAGGGAGTAAAAGGTTTTGACGTTTGTCTTCTGGGTCGACAGAGGCAGCCCTACCTTCGTTAATGACGGAAGGGGTTCCCCCAATGAGGATGTGTACGCTTGTGTTGTACAGAATGAGGTGGACGAAACAGAATTCTGTTGTTTCCAAATCTTGGATCAAGGACTTTAGGTCCACTTGCAAAATTTCATTTTGTAAGGAAGGTTGGGCTTGTATTTGAAGAGGTTGGAGGCTAAGGGAGAATAGGCTGATTATGCAGTTTGTAGTTACCACCAGAAGAAGGCGGTTTGTCATCATTTTGATAATTCAAAATTTCCTGCTAAATTTGATACTCGCGGTATTCGTTAAAAAAGACGAACGAGCTATTAGCGCAACGGCGCGCAGTGATTCGAATGCCCAAAAATAGCGAACAGTCGCTAATTTTTCGATTTCAAATTGATGATAAGAATTATTTTTATTTTGGCGTTCTTTTTCATTCTTGTAACGATTTTTTTGAAGTAAATTGATGGATGATTTGTCAAACTTTGAGTTGGGTTAAAAGGTTCTGATGATGTCTTCGTAGCTGTTACAATCACTTATCAAAGGACGAATGGTGGGGTGATTTGATGTGTGTGCCAATGTCTTTGTTGAATTGAGGTTAAAAAAGTCGATAAGGACTGTTTGAAGCTATTGATTTAGATTTTGCTTTTGCTTTTCATTAGACTAATGGCCTTGCAAGTGATCAAAAATGTCAATTTTTGGGTTGGGCCGTCAAGCAGGAACGGAAGTAGTAGGAACGACAGCTTAGAAAATGTGATAAGAAGTCCTTGCAAGAAATCCTGGCCAGGTCACTTGACAATTCTCTATGCTCGAGGAGCTAAATTCATCGTGTATGACCACGATTATCGGCCTTTAGCATCGAGTTACTCCTGTAATTGTCAACCAAAAGAGAAAAGGACGGTCGTCAATAAAATTTTCAATATTCCGACTAACTTGGATTTTCCTTTAAAAAAGCTGTTAAAATTTTGAGAGTCTGCGCCATCTGACGTCAAATGACCTGAAAGAGTGTTCATGTCAATTTATGGCGTTGGCATAGATTTTAGCTTTCATCTATTTAATAGGTAGTTCCGTTGGTACTTGGACTATTCGACCCACGAACTATTCGCCCAACGGAAAATTCGAAACTTAACTATTACTGACCATGAGATTCGTTTGTTACAAGTCGCGAGCGAAGTGATTGTGTCAGAGAATATGCAACAACATTGTTGGGAACTTTCCGTGAGATTAATTTCCATGGGACGAATTTTTTGTGGTTAGATGAAAATGACATTGCTTTCGCAGCTATCTAAAAGCTCGCTTCGCTCGCTACTAGAATCAAACAAACCACCTCCAGTGACCCACGATTATAAAAAAATTACCGGTACTTTCAGTATTTTTGCCTGAGCAAACCTATTACCATAATTAAAATTTGATTGGACTGGGGTAGACTCTAAATTTCCTGTAGTGATTCGTGATTTCAAGTAATTTTCTAATTTAATTTCTACCTCAAAGTCATTGTAGGTACTTTGAAATTTAAAAGGATTTAAAAAGGAAGATGGAAGAAAGGAATTTGACAATAAATAATCGCCCCAATTAACTTAACTCGAGTAATCACAATCAAACTTCGTTAACTGTTGACAAATTCAATTCATCTAACAAAATTAGGACAGTGACCCGAATTTCATTCATTTTGTCGTTAAATTCTATTCTGTAACCTTTTTTATTTTGCTGTATTTTCCCCATATTTTCAGGTTTTCTTTTAAAAAACTAGCGCAAAATCATGGATCGACTTTTAAAATGTAGCCGGCTGGCTAAAAGTGGGCAAAACTGGCCGACTGAAAGGGGTCAGAATAAAATACAGGCTATATATATAACAAGGTCTGTAGGAGGTGACAGTTGGCTCAGAGGTAGAGCTGCTGTTCAAACTCTGGGACGTGACAAATGGTTCAAGTTGCACCGCTTCGATCCTCTGTCGAAGCTACTAGACTTTGCAGGTTTTTCCTTCACTCGGAGTTCCCTTCTGAGGCTGAGGTTTTTCCTGCAAACATACACCCAGAGGCACCTTGCAGGTTGGAGAGGTGGGGGAGTTGAGTCGGCTAAGTGTAGGTAGGTGGTAGACTGTACAAAAACAAAAGCGTTGGGATGAGTCTCTCTGTCACGGTTCCACACCAAAAACTTTCTTCTATTCGCTCTACCCACCTCTTCCTCCCATAATTAGGTGTCAGTATGGTATATTATTTAAATTGAATAAATAAAACACATAAAAATAAAAGCTGACAAGTCCGATATACTCCTGAAGGGATGCAATGACTACAAAGTGATTATTTTTTTTAACAAGATCTAAACACCGAAGACCAAAATTTCATGTTGGCAACTTTTTGTTTCGGTCGGCCAGCAAATGTGGTGGCCACAGGCTCACCACCGTTTTTTCCGGTTTTAGATCCTGCACAAAATTTGGGGTGGTGAGATTTATTTTCCATTTTCGTAGGGGTAGTTACAGATTGTTGGCTAGTCCTTAGAACGTTTAATAGAGTGAAAGAACAATATAATCCTACACGAACTTCATATTTCAAAGTAAACATCAAATTGGGGTCTTTCGGGTGCAGGATTTGAAACTATTTAGTACAATATACATAAAGGTAGCTCTATGTGGCTTCAGGTAGAAGTGGAGACAGTTCAGTAAATTGGAAAAACAATTAATTGACCCCTCTTCCATTTGGATGAATATGATTGGATTTAAATTGAAATGAAAGGAAGAGAAGGTACACTTGGGAAACTTCCACCTTCACTCAATTCTTTATCAGATTTTCCATAATTATTAACGAATTTTAGTTCGGAAGAAAATATAAATTGGTACCTCACTATTTCTAGGATTTATCTGACCAGCAGGTGAGGTAGGAGTAGGAC
This sequence comes from Arrhopalites sp. Gr-Col-00791, assembly GCA_034694425.1. Classification (NCBI taxonomy): domain Eukaryota; kingdom Metazoa; phylum Arthropoda; class Collembola; order Symphypleona; family Arrhopalitidae; genus Arrhopalites; species Arrhopalites sp. Gr-Col-00791. Next base: position 4,818 of record JAQHQX010000400.1, read on the forward strand.
TGGGAATTATTTTCTGTTCATCATGTCCAAGGCAAAGTGTTTACTGTGGATCCTGATGTCTTTAAACTTTTATTTATTAGTTTCTCCAACAATCATCAAAATCAAGGGAGACCCATTATTTTCATTTAAAAATCTCCACGATCAGAACAACCAACTTTTCAACAACAAGTTGAAGCACATCCTAGTACCTCTTCAAGAAATAAAATTTATAGACAGTTCATCTGGACAATCATCAACACAATTTTCAATACTAGAGCTACTAGTTAAAGCTAGAAATATGAATCCAATTGAGAGACATACTCGGTACACCAAAATAAAATTTCACCACCAAATGAATCAATTAAAAGTTAAAAATATGTTTGTAGACGAGACGACGAGGAGACGAACACTCACAACAAAACTCTTTCTTGACCACACATTTACCCAAATCATATACGTGTCACAAGAGACCATGAGAGCAACCATAAAGTTTCTTCAAAAAGTCTCAACTGCTGGACAACCACATAGAGACGTTGTAGTGTTTATTGGAGAAAAATCTTCAGATCTTCAGCAACTCACTTATAAATTTTTTCAAGTACACTTTTTGGTTAACTAAAAATGAACAAATTAATTTTGATGACAAGAATTTTCAAAAGGTAGAAATAGTCGAGCAAACTCCTTTCCCTTTTAAATTAAAAAGAGACAATCTAAATCTTAAAGTGTTGAGTGTACTGGCTACTCTCATTCCTCCTTATCTGACCATCTATCCAGGTGGTAAAATTTCAGGCGGAAGTCATCAATTATTGTTGGAGACGTTGGGAAAAAGATACAATTTCAGTCTTGTTGTCGATCCGAGTGAGCGGGGAACTGGTTATTTCATCAACGGGACTTGGAATGGAATTACTGGAGGTGTGTACTACAAAAAGTTTGATATTGGACAGCTGGCTGCGTTGACCTATCCGAGGTATGGAGTCATTGATGGTGTTTATGCTCAGCATGATGGAATTTATTTTTTTACAAAATCTCCCTCGTTTACTGTACATTGGCAAGCTCTTTTCTACCCTTACACTGTTAATTGCTGGATGGCAATTGGAGTCTGTTTCTTGGCCACTACTTTAACTTTGTACCTTGAACTTGGACAAGGAGAACGTCTAAAGAGGGAAAAGAAAATGTTGGATAAATTATTTTGGGCCTTTTGTATTCCCTTCCAAATATTAGTTGATCAAGGATTTGCTTTGAAAATTCCAACCTCTGTCAAAATGTCTAGTTCATTTTGGATGTTGTTTACTTTGATCATTTCGACTGGCTACCGGAGTGACCTCATTTCCTATTTTTCTCAACCCAACTACGATGTCATACCAAGGACTTTTGAAAATTTGAATCAGAGAAAGGATTTCACAATTCATTTCAATTACATGGCTGGTACAGCTTACCAATATTTTACAGAGAATCGGGCTGATCAACTCGTAAGCAGTATCTACGATCGGTTTGTTCTTCAACCAAGTACAGCTCAATGTATAATTAATTCAGTTTTGGAAGAGAAATCCGTTTGTGTTGCTTGGCAGATGGTAGGAATGTCTATGATATATCTAAATTTGACTGTACCAGAGTCATTCAAACCAATTTCCATGATCGTTTCAAAACCTCTTGTAGATTATGTCGACGCAGTTCTTTTTCCCAAAAATTCAATCTACACTGACACATTCTCACAACCAATTGGACGGTTTAGAGATGCTGGACTAGTAGTAAAATGGAATGAAGATGTCTACTACAACTTTTCAATTATAGCAGTACCCTGGTTAAAGAGTCAGACGACGGGTAGTGTATATCAAGGCCTTCAGTTAAGGCTACAGCAGAGTCTGACTAATCAACTGAGACCATTACCTTTGAAAATATTGATAATCTTTTTCAACGTTTTGTTGGTTGGTTGCATTATAGGGCTGATAATATTTTTGAGAGAAATAATTCAGTTCAACTCAAAGAGGTTAAAGAGAACTAGGGTTTCAAATCGGAACGAGATATCCCGCCCCATCCCGACCCCGTCGGGATCGGGACGTCCCGATCAGCAGACAATGTGTGATAGGAACGAGACTGGACAAAATGGCGACAGGGTCGGGACGGGATTGACCAAATCCCATCACGTTTCTCCCCATTCGGAGCTATAAAGAGATGGTAACCAATGTAGGAAAAAAAGTAGATTCTCAACTACATCATAAATTATGATTTATAATGCTATTATAGGTCATGTCTTTATATTGAAGTTGGAGTTTTAACTAAAATAGTAGAATCCTATTTGCACAACTGAAAACTTGTTCAGTTAGTTTTTAGCTACAAATCTGCAGTGCAAAAATTTAGTACACTTTTTAAATGCTTTTCATGGTAAAAATTGTATTTAATATGTTACTTAATATTGTGAAAAATGTGACAACAATTTCACGTAATTAAAAACATGCAAAAATTAAAATTATAAAAACTTTGGATACACAAATTATTTATACAGAATTCAAGTGCCATAAAAATTATCCTGTCATGTCCAAGTTTCGCGGATAGTATGAATCGTATTTAAGTCAATTTCAGTCCATTGACATACATTCCATCCATCCAATTGCCTTATTCACTTATCAAAAAACTACAAAAGATCTATTTAATACACTAACTGCAGATGATTAGCCTGGTATAGTCTAATTAAAACCATTTTGACAATTCTTGGGCAATTATAACAGATAGGGAATCAAATTTGACCGTCAATTAGATCCATCCATTTTGTCTGGATGGATTAAAGTTTGATCAAAACTGAATGAAAAACCCTGGAAGTGATTGAGTAAATGCGCTCAGGGTTGTAGGATATCCGGGAATCCAAAAAGGGTGGTAATTTTTGCGGCACCATTTTTCATTAAGGTGGCACTATTTTTGGAGTAATAGGTTTGCTCAGGTAAAAATATTGAAACTCCGGTAAATTTTTTTCAGGTAAAAATATTGAAGTTCAAGTAAAAATATTGAAGTTCAGGTAAAAATATTGAAAACTCAGGTAAATAAATTCAAAGTGAGGTAGAATTGTTTTGTTTAGGTTAGAGAACACCCGAAAACACTGATTCCACCTACCTAATTTTTACCTGAGTTTCAATATTTTTACCTGAATTTGAATATTTTTACCTGAATTTGAATATTTTTACCTGAATTTGAATATTTTTACCTGAGCCAAAAATAACAGCCCTATTTTTTTACTTCATTTGGCACCAAAAATAATTACTTTCGTGTATTATATAACTGCTCTCTGCGCTCGCAACTTTTAGTGATAATTATTTTTGGTGCCGCAAAAATATTAACCCATCCAAAAATCGGTGCCCCATTCCTAATTTAGCATTTATGTACTTTTTTAAAAATCGTAGTTAAGTGGTATTTTCAAGATTTCTATGAACTTGATAGACGTTGTACTCAAGTTATACAACTAATAAACGTCAAGTATTATTTGTCCGGGGAGCTTGCAACATTTTCCAAACAACTTTAACAAACGAGGACGTTTTCTACCAACATTTTTAACTCAACTATCACCGAGAAAAATTACCTCCTTCATAGTCTAGACGTTATCACGAAATATTCTGTAAAATTTTGATCAAAATGCGAGAAGAAGGTCAACAATTTTTGTCACAACGAAATCCACAAAAATGGGAGTGGAGGCTCTTTCCATTGTTGAAAATTGTCCAGATTGAATTCCCAAAAGTGGAATGGACAAGCAGAACGTCCTGTAAAATTCCCGATGCTCCCTCAATCGAAAATTTTGTGACTCAATCAAAACTTTTTGTTTGACCTCCTTCATCTTGTCAGGAATAACAAAAGCCATGTCGAAGGAGTTAATGAATATGATGACCCCAATTACGTAAATCAAACAACAGATGACAGCGAACTGAGAATCTGATAATGACAATCGAATTACGCCAAATCCTCCAAAAATTGACATCATCAGAGAAAGGATTTTCATCAGAAAAATTATTGTAGACCAACTGAGATTGAAGAGGGCAAGTCCAAGATGATGATTTCGAGCTGTTTTTGGAAATTCCTCAAAGTCACTTCCATGAAGACTCTTCTTGGCAAATCTAAATAAAAATCAAATGGATTCGAGTTAAACAGTTTGTTCATGTCAAGGCACTTCACATGAAGAGGTTGGTTCTAATTTGTGAGATTGTCTTACATGGTTGATCCAAACCAAACTAATGTGTATGCTGAGGCTTCAAGTTTCTGAATGAGCATATTCGTGTTAGACATGATAAAGTAATTGCAATAATGACCAATTGTGAGATAGATCATCAACATCAAAGTGTCCAAAGTAAAACAAGTGGAGGTGGTCAGAAGGTTGTGATGTTTGATGGGTAACAAATTTATCAAAAGAATCGGGGTGGAGTTGTCGACTGCATAGATGACAACATAAATCAGAATGCAAGGGAGAAGGCCAAACGGGATGTAGGAAATGAGAAATTCTCTGTACGATCTCCCTTCATTCGACGACCTCTCTTGTGCTTTTGAATTATTTTCTTGATTCAAGATCTCAGCCTTTTCTGTTCGTGCAAGAGCACAAAATTAATTCTGACATGATTTTAGTCATATTAATTCTATTCTGAAGCAATTACAAAATGTGTATTCTGATTGGAGAATTTTTACCATAAAATTTTAACATTTCGCTCCAGATTTTGATATTCAATTCAGGCCAGCAAAGGAATCCAATTTGTCCACAAATAGTCATAATCAGAAAACCAATCGACATAATGAACATGACAACAAATTGATGAAGTTTAGGTTGTCTGAATGAAATGGAGTAAATTGTTTGACTCACACAATACAAAGTGTGACATTTCAGAAGAAAGTTCCAAAATTTGAATGTGATCTTGGAACAATTGGAATGGTCAATTTGGATTGATCCAGTGAGTTTGTTAAATTTGAATGGGTAAATGTGTAGAAGGCACCACGTTTTATAAAATCTGAAATTCCACTTGAGTTGTTCACCCGTCAACATTTTCAAGTATATTCTACAATCAATTGAATATCTTCAAAAATCAATTTTTGTTTTTATTTTGCCCCCAAAATTAAAAATTTCAATTTCCTGACAAGATGGTCAATATTTTTGTTCATCACTTTGTGGTCATCGACCTGATGATATTTTGCATTAATCCTGTTTACAATTAAACAGTGATCGGTTGTTCGTGTGAATTTTCTGTCTTTCTGGATAATGAACATTCTTTGACTACGAACAGCCGAGAACTAACAAAGGCAAGTCTGTAGGACAAAACTAAAATCAATGAAACTCTATTTCGTTTTGATCGTCAAGGTTAGGGCTTTAATATCAAAGTGGTTGACAGAAAAATATAAAAGTGTTTGAAGCCCTCAATTAAACTGAATTCTGTCTGAAGTTGTCGATTTATGAACAATTTAAGATTCTAGTAACAAACAGAATTTCAATCAAAATCGTCCGTGCAAAGAATAAAATATTGGTAGAAATGTCAAAAAGCAGAACCGTAACTATTGAGAAAATGGATTGTATTTGTTGTAGCTAAGGCCCATACAGGATCCAGTTATGTTACAACATGACAAACTGTTTTGTGTTAATTTAATTAACACAGAACAGTTTGTCATGTTGTTGTAATTAACTTAATTACTTACTAATTACTTAATTAACTTAATTACAACAACTACGGTATTCAGAAATAGCAAGTTGCCCACGCTTCATGTCCAAAAGCAAGTTGGTTGGTTGTGAGCAACGTAGAATCACTATAATCGTATTCCTTTGATTTTTAAGTGGGTCGTTCTCCAGTGATTGTTTGATTGCGCAAAATGGTTGCCAATTCTGCTAGTAGAAATTATCTAAATATTTTCTGCAGAAATAGAGTCCACTGTAACCCCCTTCCAACTCACACTGCATTGTGCTCCATTTAATAAAAAAGAGCCTTATGTCTTTTTGAAAAGAAAGATGGGAAATGAATAATTTTGAATGGGAAGCAGGAAAATTCCACATTTAAAATTTCACGCACAAAACATTCCACCACCCCGCATTGATCTTATTGACAGATGATGTCAATGGAGTTTTATTTGATTGAGGAAACGAGCGTCGCAGAGTGGTCTCGAAGCAAAAAAAGCGAACGGGCGTAAAGCCACTCCCACGCAGTGTTGGAATATCCTCCGGATCGATAGGTCGATGGGTCGATTAGTGTTTTCATGTTTGCTCTAACCTAAGCAAACAATTCTCTACCTATCGACTCATGCACCTATTCTCGTAATGTTGCAACACTGTATGGGAGTTGTTTAATTGGATGGGTCGATAGATAGAAGGATGCATATTTATTTCAGATTAAATTAGATCTTAGAAGAAGGGGATGGAGTGTCAGTGCATAGAGAAAGAGGGTGTTGCGGACAGGGTAATTTTTACACAGACATTCATTTTCCTAGGGTGATTTTTTGGTTAACTTACAAAAATAACTTTTTGAGCGACCCCTTCAAGATTTATTCAAGAAGAAATGAGAATTGAGTATTTGTGAAAAGAATTAAGTAGGCATCGGGTCGGGCGACTCAACCTTTTCTAATTTTTGTCTAAACTACAAATAAATAAATCTCTTTGAAATGGTTTCAGCATCGTCGTCGTCACACCTTTCAGCGTCTGTTTGACAACACAAAATTGTGTTAAAGGAGTTGAGAATTTTTTAAAATTCAAAATTGTAGTTTTTGTCAACTTGAGTGAATTTGAGGTGAATAAAAACTGATCGGTTCCATCATCACAAGGCAAAAAAGCCCAATTTGAAATTGGAAATTTGTCATATTTCTTTTCTGTCATAAATTGATAGTGTTGATGATGGACAAAACAAGTAACAGGAAAAGAAAACAAGAACTTGTCGATGTAGAACAAACAACGACCACATCAAAGGCCAGAAAAGCCTCTTGTTCATCTTCATCTTCATGCTCACCTCCACCTACTCAAGAATCCATTCCGTCAAATCCAATCCATTACGAAACTTTGGTAAATTATAATTGAACAATAATTTATTTTGAATACTCTATTTGTATCAAGTTGATATTTCTTGATGTACATTTGAGCATATTGAACATTTGTCAGCAATTTTGGAATTGAATTCACAAAAATTGAATAGCACAATCATCATCCTGGACGACAATAAAAAAAATCATTATGAATTTTTATTCAAATTAATTCTCAGATTCTTGAACTTGTCGCTGACTATCTCAATCTCAACGATTTCAAGATGATGAGATGTGTCAAGTCAACCTGGACTCTGGTAGCTACAGAAATCATCCGAAGAAAAGACTTGTCAAAGGTCAGTCTAACGAAAAGTTCAGAATGCTCTGGTCATTCAAGTGTGGGACATATCAGGAATGAATTGGAAGGCGGCTTGATGATAAGACCTTTGGATGACCTCATGACCTGTTTGACAACAAAAAACAACTTTCCTGCAACGAATTTCAATTTCAATAATGTGGTTTTAGAAGAACCTGATCTTCAACAATTGGTTTTATTCTGTAGTCATCAGATCAATTCTTTATCCCTCAAGTTAGAAGCAACTCCCAAATCAAACGAAAACTCCTTAGAGAATTTGCTGACTCTACAGTTACCAAATTTAAAGCAGCTCATCTTTATATTCCCAACTAAAAATTCAGAATGGTTTTCTCAAGCATTTGGAAAGAGACTCAAATTCAAGAATGGTGGTCACATAAAAAATCTTGATTATTTCAGAATTGAAAATGAATCATCCAGCTGGTATCAAAATCAATTATCAAATACTATGAAAGAGAATTACCAAGTGGTACTTCAAATTTTGAATAGTGCCGCCAATCTGCAGACTTTTGATTGCTTCACTGAACTTTTAGATTCCATCGATTGTCTGGATACTTTAAGAGCGACTGGTAAATTGTCAACTTTGAAATGTCTAAAGATTGACCTGAATCCTTTGAATGCCTCCTGGTACATGAAACTTGTTCGTTTGGGGAAAATACAATTAAAGAAAATCATGTTTGATGCTTATTCATTCCATCTACCTTGGACTGAAGGGGCTGACATTCTTAAGGAATTGCTATTGTCAAGTTATTTGACGTTGGAACAACTCACACTGGCTCATAATTTATCTATGTCAGGAAGGGTGAATTTGGATTTTCTAAATGAATTTGACTGGAAACCATTTGTCAGGTTGACCAAACTCTTTATTGGATCAGAAAGACTCAGATTTCAACTGTCGACTTTCCCTTCTTTGACGACTGTAACTCTTCTACGAAACTTTTTTAATTTTAATGCTGAATTTTTATTTCATGGGACTTGTGACAAAGTTGAAAGACTCAAGTTTGAATCACTTGTTCCATTCGGCTGGTTTCCAAAGATTCCAATTGCCTTTCCAAATATCAAAATTCTGTTCCTGTCAAACGTAGAAAATGGACCAAAGTTTTTGAAATCGACTGTTCTACAGCTTAGAAAACTCGAGGTGGTTGAGTTCAGCATGTACATGAATTTGCTGTACAATTACTTTCCGGCGGTAGATTCAAGTTTGACGGGGTTTACCAAGGACACCTGCCGACAGCTCTTGGAATGTGGTCGATCATTGAGCATTGAAGAGATGAATGATTTGAGGGTCTATCCTTCCATTTTAGACCTCAAAGTAGGGTGGCCAGGTGCGGATGGTTCGAAATCCGGATTTGTCCGGATTTTTTAG
>JAQHQX010000401.1:0-13472 GCA_034694425.1 Arrhopalites sp. Gr-Col-00791
CCAAAAAAGTGTCGGTCGAAAAAAGTAAAATCTGTCGGTCGAAAAAAGAATTCTGTCGGTCGAAAAGAAAATAACCCCTTTACGAAACAGGAATCGTTTTATGATAAAATGACGATTTCAAAAATGAGTGAAGTTGACAATTTTTGAGACATTGATTGAAGCCACTGTGCAAATGTTTCCATTCCATCCTATTTAATTTTCTATTTTGAATTAAATAAAGTGCTTGAAGAAAACAATTTACCCGAGTCTGAAATTTTTCCACGTATGTAGTGATCTGAGCATTTAATTAAAAGTGCTTGAAAATCCCATTAGACATTTGTTGAAATTCATTACTGGGATGTCATGACTTTTGTAGAAAAAATAATGCCCATTAAAAATGTTCAGCCCGAATAGATTATACGAGTATTTCTGGGATCAATGAGATTCCAGAATTTTATTTATTTTTTAATTTTAATTTTATTAAACAAATCTTTTAATTTCAGTAAAATTAAAAACTGTTTGTGCTAGAATGTCCATGTGGTGAAATGTGGGAGTGTCAAATTGCCTTTTTGATGAATTAGCTGCGAACCTGACTGAATTTCCCATTTGAATGTCCAGAATTTTTATTGACCGAATAAATGTTAGCCCAAATGTTCTCTCTAACACTTCCTAAAACTTTAAGGTAGGGTGACCTAAGGTATCAAATGAAGCAGTAATATTTTTCTTTCTGTTAGTTACTAGAGGATAATTGAACTTTTCCCATCAGCTTTAAAACAGCTTCGGACTATCCCTGGTCGAGAATTTTAACTAAAAACTTTAGATGTTCGTTATTTTCATTTAATTGTAGCCAAAAATAAAATTTTTAGAATTTCCTAATTCTGGGTGATTGGGTTATCTATAACAATCGTTACTTTGCCTCTAATCCAATTCCGCTTTATGAGAACTCGTATTTTATGGGTGGGTCAGTTTTAGACCAGCCTCCCTTACACTTTTATTATAATTTTCTTCCAATTCAGTATAAAATCTGAATTATTTTACCTCCATAACCTAAAGAAAAATCTTGTGAAACTTGTGATTACGACCAAGGATATAAAACATGCGAGTTGAAAACCTCCATTTCAATTTAACGAAATTGATACACATCACTTCACTCAAATTAGTTTATTGTTGTTCACATTAAAATGCCCTACTCTCAAAACCACAATGCGAAAATTTGCAATTTAATTCTTTTGTACTAACACATTGTAAATTACTTGGACAAAACCTCAATTGAAAGTTTGTGTGAAAAAAGTCTGCCTGCGGGCGTGAGCGTTTGAATTTTCAAATTCAAAGTCACGTGTGTGAACTTAGAACCGAGAACCTAGACCCATATCAAAAATATTCAGACAAGATATCCTTACACTAGGTTTATGTTCCTATTTCACACCCTTAAAACAATGTCACATTGAATTTGAACGCTCGCACAAAGAATTTCTCCATACAGATTCCCAATTGAGGTTTTATCCAAGTAATTTGCAATGTGTGTGAGTACTAACTATTGACACGTGGAGTAAAACTAATTGTAAGTAAAATGAAATTGTGGTTACGGATCTGTCTAAAATGGAAGCATCCGTTTTAAAACAATTCAGAATGAAATTAATAATGTCAATTGAGCAAAATTGTTCAAATAAAACTTTTGTAATGCTTGCGAATTCAATTTATATCAAAGTGGATGAAGCATCTGCTGTTTTGGTGAATGAGTTCTAATTTTGGTGAACAAAACTTTCCTGAACCTAAACGGAGAGGTGGTGACGTCTTGAATATTGAAATGTGCAGAATCTTCATCAAAATAAATATTTAAATTCTGTTTGCTGACACATTTCTGGCGTTTGAAGCAATAAAATTGATTAACTGTGAACGTAACTGTAGTTCTCCACATTAAGTTCATTGAAACAGATGACAATTATGATCGCTCAAAAATTTGGTGATCTAATTCCAATATTAGCTACTTTTATATTTTTGGGCATCAAATTTGGAAAGACTGGAGTTTTTCACGAAAACTGTCTGCAGGGTGAAACTCTTAAAATGAAGCAAAAGTTGCCCATCACTACGGTCACAAATTTAGATGTCATCATTTTTCGTTCGTTTGTAATTCTGACCGTTCTGTACGACCAAAATATTTTTAAATAAAGTTTTTTCAATTCCCTTAGTGTGAAGTCATAAGAGATTAAATACTGAAATTCACAAACTTGTATCTGGTACGCAACTCATTTCAGGTTCAACATCGTCAAATTGTGATGACATTTTTGTGCATATGAATAGTGAGATAATCAAAAGGCATTAAAATAACTTTAAGTAGAATTTGATCCACAGCCAAAATCTTTAGAGTATAAAATCACAAATTGACTCTTTACTTTTCTTTAGTTCTGAAAATTAGTCAAAAAATCCCTTCAATTTGTTTTAGTTTGTTCCAGGCCCCAAGAAAAACATTTGAAGAATTTTTCCCATGAGTGATGACATAGAATAGGCGGGTCAAAAATCGCCTTCTCAATTCCTGGTGATTCTTGCTGCTATCCCGCCAATTCATATCAATCCAACGATTCAATTCTGCGTCCAAACCCAGGCTGCACACAGGGCAAAAGAACCACTCTTCTATTCTTTCCATATGATCAACTGTCTCTTCCAATTTCCCACCAAAATTTACATTTCTTCCCACCTCCGTCAAATTCTCATCTATGTCCATTCCAAACTTGGAATTGAATTCTTCCACTAATATCCCAGTGATGAAAATGTCATCAATCCAAAACAGATCCCCTTGAAAGTGTTCCAAAGCTTTGACGACTTTTTTGACCGCCTTCATCGTGACTACATATCCTGCTCCTAAGCAGTGCGGCGGGTAGACCTTGCCAGGATACTCCAGTTCGCTAACATACCAATTTTCTTTGTTTTGGTCCCTTAATGGATATGATATCGGCCTGAATGCACAATAATAATTGGATGTCCTGACAACTTGTCCAGCATCCATTTCATTGAGTGCTCTTGTCAGTTGGAAGACATTGACCATGACGTCGTCATCCGTCTTTATGACCATTTGAACTGCTCCACAATTCTCTACCAGCCACTCGTACCCTTTAATAGCTTTTAATGTGAGATTGCGGTAACTGTCCACAAAATTCCCTTTAACAATGTCCCCCTTCAATTTCATCTCCTCCTCAAGATTCGATCCGATCATCGAAGGTTCATTTGAATCGCTTTCTCCCACCAAAAAGATGACTCCCAAAAATTTCCACCCTCCAAATTCTTTTATTGAACCCCAAGTCGTTCGAATCAACTCCCGGTTTCCGAAATTTGATCGGGAAGTATGAACTATTGCTATGAGGGTCAAGTCATTTGGATTGATATCATCGCATATTCCTTTTTTGTGAGAAGGAAAGAGTTTGCTTATGTTCGGTCGAGAAGAGTGGTGCCGGACTTCGTCGTAGTCATTATGGAAGAGAATCCACAAAATGAAAGTCAAGCCCATTGATAACTGAAGGAATTTCAAAAAATTACTATAGTGAAACCTCAATATGCCGGTATGGTAGTTCTGGCAGACTAGTTTGGACAGGTATAAAGAGACTTCTGGTTCCCATGATTTTGGAAGTAGGATTAATGTTTATCCGGAACCAAAAAGTCTCTTTTGTTAAATTATTGTGGTTATTATAAGCCAGAGACGGAATGATATATCAAAGTAAAATCTGGAATATTTTTAAGTATTGAAATCTTACGAAAATCAGAATGGAAGCTGAACGATTCGATTTGATTTTTTTGTGACTTCGTGGCCGCTCTCCTACATAAAATTTAGCTTACAGTTTGGAAGAACTTTTAAAAATATCTTAGCTGTAAATCAACATATTTCAGATGCTCAAGGTTTTGTCCCGTGTAAAAATTGTGATAAAAATTAGCAATAAAAGTTACCGATTTAGCAAGAGATGTTAAATCGTACACGTTTGATTTCATCATTTTCATGATTGTTACGAATTTATGTAGTCAATTAATTTCAATTTAATTTCAACCATCATTTTAGTAGGGAAAAAAGTCTTGGGGATCTGCAAAATTTGTGATTGTAATTAAATCAAATAATGAATCTAATCTGAAGTTTAATTAGAATTAAAATCATTTACCGTATTTCTTCAAATTAACGCTACTGCAGAGTTTAGTCCCATTTAAAAACATGAGCACACACAAGGAGAATTTTTTTTTTGAAAGATCGCCTAGGCGTTAATTTGAAGAAATACGGTTTGTTGAATTCAAGTTCAGAGCTTTATTAACGAACTGGATTTACCCCAGTAAATGGCATCCGTCATTCTTGATCCAATTGAAGTTGAGATATCACTATTTTTGAAGTAATTAAGTATTCGTGTGCACTTTAATTAAATTAGTTTGAAACTACTACTTGAAATTAATCTGTACCATCATATAGCAATTATATGTGCTAGTAAGTAGATCATGTGCAAAAATAAAACAATTTGCGATATTAATCTGTATGACATCAAAAGCCAATAAAGCTGTCGATGCGGTTTCGGTACCATCAGCACTGACGAGCGTGTCATTGAGGATATTAAATGCTTCTTTGGAGAAACAGTTGGGTACTAAATTATAAATTTAAATTAAACAAAGCCATTCAAACAAAATATTTGAAACATGTGAAAGATCCATTTATATATTTTCAAGTGGATGGAAAATCTACAAATTGTTTAATCAACTCCCGCTAAAACCCGCTTTTTCTTTGCAATCTAATCATCTTCCTCTTGGAAATTCAAGCACATGTTTTGAACTAGTAAGAAGAACATTTGGAAATTTCTGGGAATGAGACAAACTCCTAAAGCTTTTGTCTGATGTCAACTCCTTGTGGACTCATCAGAAGCACATCTGATAATGAGTGGAAACAGATGACTACAGCAACTCTGCCTTGTTGCGGGCTGTGGTGTTTGAGTAAAAATAGAGACAATCATGTCATAAAAACTTTTAGCTCTCAACAAAGAATGGCAAGGCCTGCGGCTCCATGTGAATTTGGCGTTCTGCAACCGAGAAAAATTTTACATATTTTGGGACTTCTTAATGGGAAATAGACATGTTCAGGGTACAACAACAAAACAGGTCCAAAACTTTGATTTTCAAATTATTTTCTCAAGTCCAGTTTAAACATGCATTTTTCCACCATTCTCTACACTAATTCATTGTTTCTGTGCCCATTTCCTCAAACTTCATTCATCTTCTCTTTGATTTTAACATCTTTTAGATAAAAATGAATTCAAATTTGTGCAAATTTTCATGGAAATTTTGAATAATTTTTTTTCTGAATTTTGCAGTTGGAACAAACAGAATATTTGTTGCGATGGAGTCTCCCAAACTTTTTTCTCAAAATCTGTCCACACGATACAGAAAACTTTGAATTGATTCAATCACCACTTTTTGAAGCGGGAGAAATTCATAATGACCGCCTAAAATGGTAAGAATGGCCAATCAATTTGGTTGTAAATTCATCATATTTGACAGTTGAAATCTACATTTTTTGGCGAAAACCGCTTTTTGAGTTTTTTGCCTTACATTTAATTTCAACTAAATTAAATAGAACATTTTGGAACAGGCATTTGACTCTACAAGCCAAAGAGACTAAACTCCACTTGTCGCTGGTGTTAAACAAATCAAATTCAAAATGGTGCCAACTGGATCCCACAAATTTTTTTATATTTTCGATCACAGTTGGATTAGGAAATCGCGCATTCCAGCCCTTCTACTTTACTCAACTGGAAAATGGCGAGTACTTTATTGCAATTGCTTTATAGGGTTTTTTCAAATACAAACTGACTCATTTAAATGAAGGTTCTTCCATATTTTTGTTATGGCCAGTGGCCAATGGCGCTATTTTCAGAATCAGCTGACCAACAAAATGACATGGCCGGCTTAACATGGGTGACTGCATCCCTTGACCTCCAGAGGTCATCGAAGTTGACCCTCCATTAAATTGGAACTGCTAGACTTCAATGTCGATTGAGTATAAATCCAAATATTTTATAAGTGAGTGTATTGACTGTGTAATTTTTGTCATGAAAATGTCTAGCGTATGGACTTTTCAATAAAGTTGGTTTCATCAAAAAAGATTCAGTATTTTTTGAGTTATTCCATTTTGAAAATCGAAATCAAAATCGTATGATCAATTTTATTGCTAAGTGTAGACTGACTAATGAAATTGTAATAAAAAGACTCAAACGGTGTCGAAGTTTAGCAATTCCAATTGAATGGGGGGGGGGTCAACTTTGATGTCTTCTAGAGGTCAAGGAATGCAATCGCCCGGAAAGTGGTCCATTTAAACGTTGTTCAGGGAGGTTTGGGGAAGCTCTCTGCCAAGTTTCATCTCATTTCAACAGAAAGTGAAATGTCCATGTTAAGCCGGCCATGTCCTTTGAAATTTTCAGTTGCCTCTTATTCCGAAAATGGATCAGTAATTTGGAGGTGGTGCGACTTCATGACGATAGAAGACCTCTATTGGAAGAAGAGGGAAAATCCTTTGAATTCCCTAAAAGGCAGTCGCACTTTGTACGTGACGGTACAACTTCTCATGAATGGAAAAGGAGTCAATGCTCTCATGCCCCCATTGGCTTTTAGGGGGCTGTTGAATTCGCAAAAGTTTTCGGATGTGGAGCTCAAATGTGGAGACAGAATTTTCCATTGTCATAGACTGATCCTTGCTGGTAGGTTGGTGAAATTGAAAACGACGAGACAGTGGGAGAAGGATTTTTGTTGAGTTGGTTACATAAATAAAATTGTAGATTGTGTCGATTTATTTACATTACAGCTGGAAGTAGGGGCTTTAGTAAAATGTTTGACGATCTAAAGGAGTTGCAGATCCCTCATGGGAGGATCATCATAAACGACTTGGAGCCCCAAGTTCTAGCTGCCGTTTTGAGTTACATTTACAGAGGGAAATTGCAATCGGCTGTCTCCATCTGCTGGAATGATTTGATTTATGGCGCCGAAAAATATGAATTGGATGGTCTGAAACAATTTTGTTTGAATTGTATAGAACAAATTTGTCAAAAATGTAATGTGCCTTTAAACGAAATTTCACTTCATCCTGTTCGACATGACTCAGTAGAGAAATTAATTTAAAATCAACCAAACTTGGAAATTTTGAAATTATTTGAAATTTACAATTATTTCAATGTTCAACCAAAAATGGAAGACGGAGACTAGATGAGATTGAAAACTTAAACCTATTCCAAAGTCGTGCAAAAACATTTTTTTAAACTTCACTTTCATCTGATTTTGCAGTTGGTCAACTTGTACTTTGTGGTTTCGATGATGAAAATCGATGTTAAAATTGACAATGATAGTCCAATCAAATGTTGAGTATGAAGGTTCAAATGCTTTAATCCGTGTCAACTCCAACTGTGTACGAAATATTTGTCATGTCGACTATTTAAAAATAATGAAAGTTTGTGACATTTGTTTGAAATGTCACAAATGGTTTTCTGTTGACAGGAACTAGAGACATGTTTTTGTACTCTTATTAGAAGGACCCTTAAAACGGAAAAATGGTTGCCAGTGAAGGAAGGAAGGAACCAGGAACAAAGTAGAACGAAAGTATTACATACGTTGAATTTTGAATAGGGAACGTAAAATTGTAGAAATATTTGGTGGATATTTTCGGATGAATTAGTAAAAAATAATTTTCATGAAATTATTTGTCATGTTTCGTGCATCAAAACTTAAACTAATATTTACTTGAAATTCATTAAAACCTAAATAACATTTAGAGCTGCTACATAAAATACTTTATCATACATTTTCTGCCTAAAATATTCTCATTTAAATATTTAAATAATCCCATCTATTTCACACTTTTCTTTAATTTCATTACTTTAGTTCTGGAGTAGCCATAAATAAAATAAATTTTACTCTGCCATCACAAGAAAAATGGAACACCTTAGAAACTTTGGAAGGACGGAAAAATTACAACTAATTAAGTACAGACTCAAACTCTAGCTCAATCACAATAGATGATCCTTGAAATGGATTATAAAATGTTGACTTTTCCTTTGTCCTTGATACAAATCAAATCAACTACACGTTTTTATAGGATGGAACAGGGAACACAAAGAAAAATTCCAGTGGTTGGTTTTTCCTTTCGAATTCGAACTCTCAGTTTGCCTTCTTCGCCTTGACCTCCAGCAAAAGTTTTATTCTCCTCAAGTTCCATTTCCAAAGGATGAAATCTAGTACAAATTGAAATGATCATATAGAAAATATTAAATATTAAATTGGGTGGGTGTTATTAGACTGATTATTCCAAAATCTAGTCTCGTCTAGTTGCTAGTACGGCTCAACTTTTTATGTAACCTCAAAACAATTTGATTCAGTATAAACGAGTTTAACATTTAAATTAGAACTTACCTCCCATTATAATTGCCATTATCTTGTTCAACTAATACAATTTTCCTTGGTTTCTTCTGTCCACTAGACCATTGTCTGACCTCCACAATTTCCAGTTCGTCTGGATCGTCCATGTAATAAAAAACTTTCTCTTTATTCTTTGTTGTCATTGCAAAAATTTGATGCTAATTTTCTTGTGATTTTTTAAAGTGCTTTAAATATACTCTTGCACATTTATAACTAGAGGCGAAATTACAAATTCCAATAATTGACCGTTGTTATCATCATCCACAAGAGGAATTTAAATTGTACAAGAAATTTCGATGGGAAATAAGACGGTTGACCACAATTGCAGGTTAATGGATTCGAGGATTCAGGAATTGTTTAATGGAAAATAAGATGCAAACATATGCAAAAAAAAGTGGGGAATTTCAGCAGCAGAGTTTCGTTAAATGCTGAGTAAATGCTCAAGGACGATGGAGATGAGTGACTGATGACGGATGTTAGTTAAAGGTGGGGATGGCAACACAAATTGTTTTGTAATACCATTAGAACTGTATAGGAAAGATGATGTCACGATTGTGACAGTTAAATCTTAGACAACCTTGGACAATTAACTCAGAGCTTTTACATTCAGAAATATACAAATCACAATTAACAGAATATACTATTTTAATTAATTTGCAGTCAAATTCCAGTTGTTCCAAATTGTATTGGAATGAGACTATCCTACAGATTTTGAAACTTGACTCTTGTCAAGTTTTATGTATTACTTTTTCAATGATTTTGGCTCCATTAAAATTTTTATTTTGTTCCACATTTTAGGGCTTGACAATGCCATTTTGGAAAATAATTTTGTGGATGAAGAAAATACTGTCACACTACATTTGACATTCAAATTGTTTGTATTTTTATTTGTATGCTTAAATGATAAATAAAAATTTGAGTGATCCAACATGATTAAGAAAATTGTAAATGGGAATACCGTAAAAATCCAAATCATAGTCCAGTCTGTGGGCAAGCATTTGTATTATTCGAAACATGCACTTTACACAATATCAGTGAAAAACTCAACTTGACAAACCAACAATTATTTTATTTGGTACAAATATTCGTTGATCCTACAACTCTTTTTGATGGTCAAGCATTCATGACCCTACCACCGACCTTATTTACCCGAATAAAAGAGTACTTTATAAGCACCAGGAAAGTTGGTTGATGTCATCTGCAGCTTTAGTTTCCACGTTGAAGCATGGGGGGGACTACATGAAGTAGACTCAGTTGTAGAGGCTCCAATTTTTTGAGACTGGCCTCTATTGGAGTAAATACGGTATACGGTAATGAGTTTGTATGAATTGACAATATCAAACTATTTATGGATGACTCAATTACATGAAATCAAGATAGACGCAGAGACCTCCATTTTTTATTTTAAGGCTCCTTGACTCATCATAATTTTTTTACTGCCTCCACCTGACCTCAAGAGTCACAAGGGTCACAGCCTGTCTGGTTTTGGATGGTAGTCGTTGGTCAAATTTCAAGGGCTCCTAATCAATTTTAGTTGGCTCGAGTGAAATGTAATTTGCAGAAAATTGCTGTCAGGATTTCAAGTTCATTGAGGAATCCCATCAAAAATGCTCATCCTTCATTCCACTTTGTATTGTCTTGGGCCACGACTCTTGGCCAGTGCCTATGCATTGAATTTTACCTTGTCTTGACATTTGACTTGATCGTCGTAATAGTCATATGAAGACCAGTGAAGGCAAGCTAGTGCAAGTGTAAGTCAAACAAGTTTTTGCGTACAAAAAACTTTGAAATTATAAAGATTAATTTATGAATAGCGTTACCAAAAATCAACTTCTTGTGTCTCTTATCTAATCCGTGTTGAATGTTGAATGTTGGAAGGTGTGCCAGTGGCAGTTTCTACTCTTCATTTGATATCACTGCGTCTTGTGGGCATGAATATTTTTTATCATCCTAAATCGAAAATCAATTTTAATTTCCAAAAAAATTTAAAAGACTTCAAAACTGATAATTTTGGTGGTAATTTTGAAACACAGGGAATATAGAAGGGGGAGTTGATAAATTGAAATAATATAAAATGAGACAGTATTTTAGGAAGACTGTAGTGAGGACTATGTACTGGTTGATAGGATATTTAAATTTCTATACGACTTTATGGACCAGTAATGATATCACGAGGGATATGAGAATAGGCGCCAACATCGTAAATAATTCCAGTTACGATTTTATTGTCGGTAAGGTTCAAAATTAATTTTTATCATGGATAATCTGATAATTCAAGCACCATTTCGTTTTTCAAACTTGTTGTGTACAAGTTGGTGGAAACTTTGATTATGAATTTTGTGAGAGAAAATTTAAAATAGAACAGGGATCTCAGGATTGTAATCAACAATTTGATATTGAACCTTTTTATCAAGTGCCCAAATTCTGACACTGATTTGAAAATTTATAGCCCGAATGAAATAAGAGAATTTACGGTAGTTTAGTTAATATTTTTACAAATAATGTTTGGGAAATTTTCAGTCGGTTCAGGCTCAGCAGGAGCTGTGGTGGCCGCTAGACTATCAGCTAAATACAATGTTTTACTACTGGAGGCTGGTGGTAAATAAATTTTGATTTAAAAAAAAATGTAAACATGGGGGCAAATCAGTTTTTAAGTATTTCTTGATTTTTTAGGGGAGCCATTTCCACTTACAGACATACCTGTATTTTCATTGTTTCTATTGGAATATCCAGCATTGGACTGGAAACATCGAACTGTTCCTCAGGAAAATGCTTGTCTGGCTTCCAACAAACAAGTTAATTTAATTTGCAATCGTTTTTAAGCTGATGTTTTTACCATTTTGTTATTTACTCAAAATCCAACTTGATTTTGGGAATTTTCAGGAATCTGGATGGTCACAAGGAAAAGCTTTAGGTATCACCATTATAAATGGCATCTATTCTTACCTATCGACTACAACTTACGATCTACAGTGAAGTCTCGATATACCGGCCTCCTGAATACATCGGTCAACTTTAGCAGCTGTATTTCTTGACTTGTGAAATTCAAAGCTCGAAAATGGAAAAATAGACACGGTGGGAACTCAGACTCAGACCAGTGGACATCTCCATTCAGTCAATGTGGTAGTGGAATATTTGGTCTCTTTTCAGTTATTTGATAACAGCCACAGAGTGACTGGTGCCACTATATTGAGATTCCACTGTAGACACAATTTGTACAAAACTTTTTGCAATAATTTTGAGTATTCATTTATTTGAAATGACTCAACTAATTTTGACATGATATTTTTCCCGCCGAAACGAAAGGAGGTACTAGCACCCTAAACTTTTTGATACACTCCCGTGGCCATCCCAAGGATTTTGACAGTTGGGCCGATATCATTGAAGACAAGTCATGGAACTTTGAAGGAGTTTTACCCTACTTTAAAAAAAGTGAAGATTTCCATGGCGAATACTTAATGAGTGGTAATCACAATTAAAATTAAAATTTAAGCACAAAAAGATGAGAAGCCGGGTACCAATTCAAAGTATTTCTTCACATTCAAGCTTTCGCAAGGTCCAATTCAGTTAAAATTCATCCAAGTTAATTGTAACTTTAATTAAAATTGAATTTATGGTTTCTACTGGGGACTACATAATTTAAATTTGCAAAATTCTCAAAATGGAAGTGAAACTTGGAAAAAAGCGTGACTGCATTTTCTGTCACACCTCGCAAAAACTAGTTTGACGATTTTCGTCAGAACAAAACCACGATAAAATTTAGGGGACAGTAACCAAAATCTAGCACCTCCTACTAAGTATGAAATACATTTAGAATATTAGTTTAAAGGATTTAAACGCAATAGTCTCACTTGGTCTTAAAAGAACTTTGTACAGAATTGCAAGGGCTTTCTAATGGTGTATTTCACTTGTGCTCAGAATATCATGGAGTCGATGGCCCAATGCGATTGGAGCAGCCGTTGACTCACAACGCCGTACCATTTTACATGCAAGCCCTCCAGGAATTGGGATACCCCAAAGTGGATGTCAATGGGAATTTTTCTTATGGTATTTCTAACTATTTTAATCTTGAAAATTTTCAACTTTTTCCGATTGAAATCTTGAAATTTTCTACTTTATTTTCTAAGCCTTCATTTATCAAAATTAAGAATGTTCCTTTCTAATTTGGCACATCTTTAATTTCCCTGTACAAAATTTCAAAAATAGCTCCAAAAAATTTTCAACCTGCTTCAACTTGTTCAAAAATTGTAAAACTTGCTTGAAAAAGTTAAAAGAAACACATGCAAACGTGTGAATGAATTCAAAGGGTGTTTTTCGCTAAACAATTTCGAAATTGTTGAAGGGTTTGACAGGGTTTACTGCCCCATCAAGAAAGGACGACGGCAGTCTACTTACACGTCCTACCTAAAACCCATCAGAAAGAGATCGAGTTTGACCATTCAGAAATATTCTCATGTGAACAAAGTAACGCCCCATATTTGAATCACGCTCTTTCCTTTGAAATATTTCCAATTTGTTTACGAAAACTCGGAAATTCAATATTCCATTTGTGTTCATTCAATTTCGGATTTAGATTCTCCTTCAAAATGGAAATGAGGCTTACGGTGTCGAATTCAACCGCCATGGCAAGACGGAGCAGGTTTTTGCTAAAAAGGAAGTAATTTTATCGGCGGGAGCCATCCAGTCCCCGAAATTGTTGATGCTTTCTGGAATCGGGGATAGGAATCATCTGGAGTCTCTGAACGTAACTAACTGGATCCAATCAACTTTCCTATTAAATTGAATAATTAAATCTGAATGAACTCAATACATGGACAAAATTTCAGATTGAGTCGAAAATCGAATCCCCAAAAGTAGGCCAGAACCTCCAAGACCACATTTCAGTCTACTTGGGGCCCTTCTTCATAAATCCGGGCCTCAACGCAACCTACAATTTTGACCGGGACTTTAACGTTCGAGAACTTCACAACTTTTATCGAAACGCAAGAGGGCCCTTGGTCAGTTCAGGTATAGAAGTAATCGGTTTCCTACCTGTTCCAACGGATGCGAACGAGATTCCCGATACAGATAGG